>CAJRST010041110.1:6194154-6357303 GCA_907169785.1 Menidia menidia
CCCCCCTCACCCCCGATGGTGCATTGTCCCATTCCAGCACAGTTCCGATGATGTAATCAATGCAGCAAGCTTTGAACTTGCTGGGCCTGGGGTTCTTTCCCGCCCGGCTCCCCCATGCCGGCTGACACAGATATGGATGTGAGGCTTGACTGCAGTCTGAGTCCCGCGCAGGAGGACGAAGTTTCAAGAGAGAATTCTGCCATTCAACAAAAGACAATCATTTCCTGAGTCGCCAAGCTCGGCGATGTCCATCTTTCACCGTGGCGTGAGCATGTAGCTTGCGCTTTCACAGATTAACAGCCGACTGAGTTGGTGAAACTGCTGGCACTCTGTCAGAGATATAATGTGCAGCGCAGTACTGCATCACCACTTTCAATAAATTAAAGAGAATATCTGCATCCAAACGCTCCTCCTCCTTCTCTTTCACAAGGCTGCTCTCTCGTTGCATTCAGGAGGACACCGACAAACTTCTGAGCCGAGATTTAAGTGCTTTAAAGTGGTATCTGTCTGGATGAAATGGCATAGCCACTTTGCCTTTTCATTGATAAGGTCATTAGTCTGTTGACAAGCCGCAGAGGAGAGCGGCACCAGTGGTGTTCAGCACGGCATTTTAGAGATGCTCAGGCAGCCACAGTCAGGCCATATTGTACCGGGTGAGTTTTGCTGAGCTTGCTTCTGCCACTGTAGCCAGAATCTGCCTAGTGATCAACTTTCTCTAGCAGCAGTGATGAACTGGCATCAACGCTCCAGTTAAAAAAAAAAAAAAAAAACTCATGGATTGTGATGATTCTCTACCTTTGATGCAGTTTAGTTTAATGTGTCGATAGGATACAACACACACTGGAAAATATATACAGCAAATGCATTTATACAAACCCCCGATTCAGCAGATTGAAGTTTCTTCCATCATAAATGCGCTGCTTTTAAATTCAGATTTGACATAAAATGTAAATGTTCTAAGAAAACATGAATATTTTAACATGTATTTCATGTTATTGCTGATGCATTCCCTCTGAGCTTTTATGTTTTTTAGTTTTAGAATTATACAGACAGCATTCATCTGTATTTGATGAATTACTTTATCAAATCGCTTGATGAATCAGCAGCTTTCATAGCTTTGCTTTGCTGGTGTCCGGTTACAGTTTCTATATGCTATGCCTTCTGCTGTGTTTAAGACTAAGCACATCTATTTGCAAATGGGAGTATGAGTTAATAGCACTGCTGATATTAACAAGTACAAGACATCTACTCATTAATATCTTAATTTGAAGGCATCCAACCAGATGATTTACTACAGTGACATTGTAAAGAATTTAACTCCCTGGGCAGAGAAGGTGGTCACTCCATACAAACTGGTCTTCTTTACCACCCACCTCAATATAAATTTAGTGTCTTTGGTGAGGTTTTAAAGTTGACGTGGTCTTATATCATGCCATCATCTCAAAAAGACACTGCATCATGTTTGGAAATATTTGAAGTGGAAGCTAGGCTAAGTCACTGATGCAGGCTGAGTCATGCTGGGTCATTTCTGGGTTTCCCCCCTGTCTGATCCTCTGCTCCTCCCCCTCTGCTCTAGGCTCCTGCACCGGTCCGGCTGTTGGTGGCGTGTCGGAACATGCCTTGACTTGTTGTGCTGCCTGAGTGAAGCGTGGAGCCACTAGCCTCAGAGGGAGAGAGGGAAGAGGCCAGTGGTCAACTGTTATCTGTGGTGAAGTGACCCATACAGGGGGAGAGCCCTGCAGCACTGGTGGTCAGACCCCTGCAGATTTCTACGCCAGACCGGAGGTGAGGGTGGATGGAGGAGCACCGCTGCCCGGCTGCCTGGTGAGTATCAACACCGCATGTGAATAAATATCTCTGACATTAATGCTGCAACTAAACACTTCTGTCAACCTTTTGTTTTCTCTTATGGTGAAGAGGGCCACCGTTGGTCTCTTGTTGGAGTAAAAGAATTAGGATTCAAAATGTCATGTCACGAGTAATTCAAAAAGCCAAGCCGAGGCCTTAGGTGCACTAACTTTAAGGGAATAGAAATGAAAACACTTTCATTTGAAGCAAACATGTTTCTGTGCTGTAAAAGTGCCCGAGGCGAGTCTTGAGGTCAGTGTGATGCCAGAGGAAGGTTACACACCCAGACGTGGTGACAGCATGCTTAGTGGTACAGTAACCTCTGCACACACAGTGTTTCTACTCAGAGTTTGATCAAGAACAAACTTTCTCTGTATTTTTCCTCTCTACAGAATAAAAATCAGTGTCTTCAATATATCAAGCAAACAGCTTCGGCTCTGCAAACCCCAGTTTAATTCAGACTTCAGAGGGCTGATGTCCAACTAATCGGTCTGACAGAAGCTGTTTAAAGTTTCTGCTCTGGACTGTCGCCATGACAGACGATTTCAACAGCTCTCAAAAGAGAAGTTTTATCAGTGTTTCTTTGTGGACCCGCAATAAGATTACGTAGTGTGTACACAGAGAAGCAGATAAACAGGGCCAGACTGTCACCATTGTCTCACATAATCACATGTTAGCAAAGAGATCGAAATGTGGAAACTTACATTAATCACTAAGTGATCCAGATAATAATCCTTTAGTGTCCACTGCATTACAACACTACAAGCAGCATGTTTTACCCTAATGTGTGGCCAAGCCATCGGGTAGTTACTGGGGTAACTGTGTTTTCTGGTAACCAGGAGTAAATGTTTAAAGGTTTGATATTTTACATAACTGCTTTCAATAATGGTTGATTTTATGTTTAATGTTTAAGTTCAAACGCCACAAGAGCAGCAGCTCCACTATGCTCAGACATCTGCGGCACACTTCAGGCTCATACGCAGTACGCAGCGTTGTTAGCCATAAGATGATTAGGTGTGGGGACTGAGTCTGGAGCCGCGAAGCAAAACTGTTCAAGTGTTGTTAGCCGACGCTTCAACAACCAAAAGCAACGCTCAGCAGAGATGAGCGAGGAGGGCTGGAGATGAGAAGGGAAGCGCGTGGATGGGTAGTAGGGGGCATGTGTTTTTTAGCCCACACATTCTGCGTCCTGACAGCAGGGGGATCCAACAAACTCAGGGAGTGCAGGTGAGCCCCCGGTTAGTGAGTGTGTGTTTTGATGAGGTGATTCGAAACCTTTGCTTCTGGGATTTGTTGCCTTTAGGTTCAACTTGTCACAAAGTGTAAGCATGTTCAAGATGGCTGCTGCTCCAACAACAGAGCATGGCGGTTACTTAAACTAGCAAAAGACAGTGTGCTTATCCAAAGCTATTTATGTGAATCCCTTAAGTATCTGAAGCCCTTATTTAACTTTTTTTTTTATACTGGTGCTACTAGCATGTTACAGCAAAGCACTGATCAGCAGGGTAGATGAGCCTGACGCTACGCTCCAAGTGGGACGCCAACCGCTTGAAATGTGGGTCTCAGGAGAGCCTCAAATCACATTTAAAAACTGCTTAAAACCAACACAAGTTATTAACGCTCTATAATGTTGAAACGCAAATAATTCTAAAATTGAACTAGCCCAAAGCAGGCACTAAGTGGAACCAGGACATTGTTCAGGCAGGTTAAGAATATTTATAAAATACCAAAACTAGTCAGCAAGAGGATCAATACCATAGTTTGAATCTTACTTTTTGTGCATCATCAAGAAAAAAAAAAACAGAACTAAAAGAAAAACATAACGTGAAACTGTATTCATAAAGATGACAACACACTATAAACCTATATTTACTGACACTTTTGGTATCTGACTAATAAAAGATAGAAAAACTGATTTGATAATATATAATATTACTGAAATTATTATTATTATAACATTTTGCCCTGCAAGGGACTGGCAACCTTAAAAAAAAATAAAACAAGGATTTCCTTGTTATTTACTGTGTGTCAGGATTACCTCTATATAAATTACTATTCAGTGTTGTTTTATTCACAATATATTAAATTAACTATTTTAGAAAATCACATTTCTCACCTTTTGTTTACTGTATTTCATTACCGTGAACAAGAAAGTTCTATTTCCTTGCTTCCAGCTTCATAAAATTGAGTTGGACTGAACATGACATTTGATGACGCTGCCTCTGCTTTGGGAAGCTCTTTGACATTTTGCTGGCTGATTGATGAAAAGAGAAAAATTAAAAACCCTTTCCTCAACAAAGAAAATAATTATTTACTGAAGTTTTAATTCCTTAATAATAAGTCATCTAATTTATCAAAACCAAAATATGTTTGTGTTGCCTGTAACACATTTTTGTCCAGACACTTCCCAGTCCATCAGCCGACCACAAAGGGACACAGACGCAGCTGCATGGCACCTAAAAACAGGCCAAGAGGAGTGTTGGAGTTTGACTCCAGACATCAGTTTTGTAAATCTCTAGTTGGCAAGAGCAGACAAAAACTGGATCCACACCATCACAAACTGCTTCCAAGTCTGGAGTTTTAAACCACAAATACAGCTCTGGAATCTCCAGTTTTAATCATAATCATAAATGATAAATAATAAAATCATATTGCGTCATACAATTCAACAAAAATCAAACAACTACAAATAGCACTGCTGCAGCCTGCAAATGTAAACACAAATAGAAGGCGGCCTTCCAATGCCCCTTCCCCTCCTTCAAAATTCCCTCGTTTCTGTCATTTGCCGGCAGCTGCACACCGGCCTCTAGTATCCTGGTTGTCCTGTCAGCAGTCTGCAAAGAGACGGAGGCATGGAGCAGTCAGCCTGAAATAGCACTGCAGTGAGCGGACACAGCTGATAGCAGAGGGGTTTTAGCTGCAAAATACAGCACGGAAACAGACTGACACAAATACATACACACTAGTAGATGAGAGCAGAATCTAACGGAGCCTTTTGTTGCAAAATCATGAGTCATGGCAACTCTATTATTAGTTCGGGGGTGTTCGTGTTTGCCCAAGTTATGTGAACTTAAAGTGAATGCTGCGCCAAAGGCTAGAGGAATATTAAGAATCTGACTGGGAACATCTCTGGGTCACTGGGTGGCTGAGTGACTCATTGATGCACTATGGGTAAAGATAGGACCTCTAACAAGCACATGGATCTTTTTTTTTAGAATTAAATGTAAACCTGGGAAGATATAACCATGTATTTTATTTTTAGAAAACAAATGTTACTCAATCCCGATTTTTCTCTACTTTTCTTATTAGGGAGATCTTCCTACTGCTGACAAAGCTTCCTGCCACCTTAGAGCTAGGCATTGGTAGTGAATTCATCCGCAGACACTCAGGTGGAAATGTGCACAGACCAGCCGGGCTCCTGCTGGGAAAAGGCGGGCGGACAGACGGACGGAGGGCTGAACACGGCTGCTGTGGGTGTTTCTTTGGCAGTGTCTTAGCTGGTTGTTGTGAGGAGTGAGAACGAAGCAATCAGCAAGTATACTGCCGCAGAAATTCTTCGCAATTAGAGGCCCCCAGAATAACAGTTACGTGGAGGAAAATCAAGATGGAGCTAAATCTTTGCATGCCAGCAAATGTCCAAACGGATGCTGCTGCTCCTGTAAGTCTAAACCTGACTGACTGACAGCATGAATTTTCTGTTAACAGCCTCGCCAACATTTACAGTCGGAACAGAGCGTCAAACTTCTGTACTTTCATGATCCTCTGCTGCCATCTTGTGACTGATCGCAACCTCCCAGCATGCTTTTGTTCACAAAACACTCCACCAATTAGCAAACCGATATTGAGTGTTTTCATTTAGAAAATGTTAAAAACATTACTTGGCTTTATAAGACATGAGATTCCTAATATTTAAGTTGCAAATGCATGTTTCTCTGTTGCAAAATCTAATTTTGCATCCCAAATTGCATCTCTTTTTCTTGAATGCTAACAAATTAATGTTAATTGTTTCCATTGCTTCCTAATACTTCCTCCATGTCTGCATTGTAATTGTATGAAAAGGGGAGCAAATAAAAGTTACGCAAAGATAGCTTTGGGAGTTTGTCTTGTTTACTTTCATAACACAAACGCATTTTGTAATTATGGAAAAACTGCGTTGTGCAAACCACTCTGAACCGAGTAAAAGCATGAAGAGACCCTTGAAAAACGCACACTGCCGCAAGAACAAAGCAGACCTAATGAGACCAGATGAACCAGGTGCACGCCAATTTACAGAGGCGCGCAGTGCGTAGAGCCGAGTGTGTCATGCTCAGGCCTTTTGTTTTCTTTTGGCGTGTTGGAACAGTCTTGAAAAGTGGTGCGCAGTTTAAAAACTGGCTGCTGCTAATGTGTGACCCGAACGCAAACGTTGCGTTTGCTGCAGTCCCTGAGAGAAACACCGACATCCACTGCACTGCTGCAAACACTTTAACAGATTGCAGCTTTTCTGGGCTGCAGCGCTGCAGAAGCAGTAAAGTTCAGCTCTCACACAAGGTCATTGCTTCACAGGCTTTCAACCTTTCGTCATTTTAGTTCTATGGAAAACCCCAATTATAAGATCAACAAATAAATAACAGAAGCTGGACACAAAGCATTTATATAATAAATATTTGCTCCTTATTTGAAATGTCACCATTTGTGTCACTTTTACAGGAGACCTGCAAGATGGAAATGCACTTTGAGCTCAAATGTGAACCTATCAGCAATGCAGTTTTATTCAGTCTAAACCATATTTCTTTATCTAAAATTAACTTAAATTTAGTTAATATATTAACAAGCTCACATCAATTTTTTAAAATAAATTATGTGCATTTATGTGGGACAATGTGTGCGATCTGTATCCTGAATTATTAATTGAAAAGCAGCCCATACATTATTTTTTTTGTCTCTTCTCTGTTCATTCGTTTGGTTTGATTAGGTTATGTGGGGCAGATTTCACACATGTGACATGACATGTGAACACACAAAGCCTGCGATCGCAAGTGCAATGTATTTTTAAAGGGATCAAATAGAAACCTGCTGGACACCCATTTTAGTTTTAGCACAGATAACAAGTCAGACCAATTGTTCTGGGATAGAAAAACCAGGGATGGAGCTGCAACGTGACCAATCATTTGAAGAGTACAAATTCCCTTTGAAGAAGACAAATTATTATACATAATATTCAAAGCCCTTGGGCCCTAAAGAACAACACAGATTTGAGTTTTTTTTTAGGTATATAGTCTATTTTTATTTCGATCTACTTAGAATACTGACTTTACACACCATATTGTCCTATGTGTCATCTGGTGATGCCACAGCTGAACTGGGGTCACACGCAAAGACAAACGGAGACAGAAATAGACCCCTATCTGTCCATTACCAGCTGACCTAACTTCTGCTCTGGGTTCCGGTTGGTGAAGCGACCAGAGCAGAGGGGAGGCGGGGAGGGAGGGCTTAAAACAGGCTGGAAAGTTTGCTTTGGTTCGCTCAGAGCACCGAGGGAAGTTTGGCTTGGCGTGAAGGGAAATTCACACCATGGGGCCATGATAACAACCAAAGTAGCCGTGCTGGTCGCCCGAGCTCTGGTCGCAAACACGGTTATTCAGAGGGTCGTGTCGTTCCCCATGTAAACGATGGAAAACGGGAATCAGACAGAGCTGTATTTGTCTGAGCAGGTGGTCGTGTTGTGTACCTGCGCTCTGTCGTTCTTGGGCTCCTCTTTGATCATACTCACTTACATTATTTGGTCAGATTTAAGGACGACTCCGAGGAAACTGCTCGTTTACCTGTCGGTGTCTGACTGGCTGTCCGCCGTCTCCTACGCTTTCGGAGTCTGGAGAGTTTTCCGCACCGACTCGCCTGACTGCGTGGCTCAAGGAGCGATATCCACTTTCTCCAACACCAGCAGTTTCTTCTGGACCGTGGCCATTGCTGTGTACCTGTATGTTTTCATTGTGAGGTCCAGCCAAAGAGTCGCTGACAGCCTGGTCCTGCCTTTTCACCTCGTCAGGTAACAATGCGCCGTAAACTGTAATTAGCTGCCTTCAAAAACTAGCCACCAAATGTAGCGTGAAGCACCGTGGCACAACTGGTGGGAGAAAATGCCCCGAAGTAAAACTTTTCGTCTTGTTTTATGTTTTGTTTTTTCAGTGCCGAGATACACGGTTATGTCTTCTTAAAAAGTGAGAGGTGTTTTAACTGTGAAAATGGTTCACTTTAAAGCAGTAAAGTTTAACTTCTCCAGACTAGCAGAGCTGACCGTTTCTATGGTAACACTAGACGTGGGTCCTTCAGTCTGACCGAAATAAGAAAGGCTGTTTTCTGTGTGAAAAATGACCATATTTTGTGACTCTGACGTAACCCGTGGTGCCAGTTTTGTTTTGACTCCATCTCTCAGCAGGTCAGCTGATGTTATCATAACAACCTGGGTCGTGTCTTGTTTTTTGTTTTTTTTACCCAGTGGCGAAATAAATATACCCATGTTCTGTAAGCTACATAGATCCAGTTTTAAAGTACAGTCTGTTGTGTTAACGCTTCCTCTCCAGAACATACAAAAGGGATATTTTGTCATTCCCAAATTTAATGGCGTTGGTTAAATGGTTTGTTTGTTTGACTGAATATCTGATTAAATAAACGTTTAAAGCAGGCATTTTAAAGGTCTCCAACCTTTCCAAAAGTCATGTACTGTGTGTGTGTGTGTATATATATATATATATATATATATATATATATATATATATATATATGATTTTAAATTTCACATCCCTCAAATTCAAAATGAAATATTACAGTAAACAATCCAGCTGTCCAAAAACTGATAGTCTGTGAATCAGAACTTATTCTTTGTTCCTATATCTATAAGGTCGGCGATATCCAATTCTTTAGAACTTGCTTTTTAGGTGTGTTGGATTTAAGCAAAAGAAAAAAAGGTTTCTGAAAGATGGATAACTCAAAGAAAGGCCTCTAATCTGATCCACTTGGGGGAAAATGCATTTGGATAGAAAAGATGCTTTTGGAAAGTACAGATGGACAATTTTTTTATTAAAGATCAAGTTGGATCTGGAACACAGTTCCTGGAACACAGTTCCAGAAACACGTTGTGGGCCACAGAAGCGCTGTTTTTCTCTAAGTCCAGCTATTATCTGCACTTACTGAGAAATGCTTAAACTGCTTACCTTCTAAATCTATGTTGACCTGACATTTTTATCGTCAGCATGTTTCCTCGTGTTTAGGTCCCCTGGAGGTGGATTGTTGTGACCTGCCTGTGATGTTGCTGCTCTATTGACTCGAGGGAGAGCAGGCTTTGAGATAACAAACTAAGAAAGTGAAGAAAAGGCTGCACAACAGTGGTTTGGTTTGTTTTAATTACAACCAAGTGAAAAAAATATTGGATTTGATAACTGATATTATGTACATAGTGCCACATGGTCGGTTAAATTATCCCAAAATAAGCTCCTGTTTAAACATATTTACTGAACATCCACTTTCGTGAATACCCAGTCTTTCAAGGAGTTTATAACCACAAGAACAGTTAGCAGTCCAACCAACTGGGATTTTTTTAAAACTTTGTCAGATGATGTTTCACTGGTTAAGATGTAATCATCTGAAAGTAATTTCCAGGCTTAATAATATAATGGAATAGAATTCAGCTAACACATCCTATGTTTTATCCTACGTTTCATCCTCTGTCACTACGTCTTTTACATGCTAATGAGCTACCCGTGATCATTTTGTGACTGTGGGCAGGGAGGTGTTTAGCTGTGTTGTAGCTCCCTGTAGTTGATCTATTTCTGGACACGGGAACATTTTAACCCCTGGGCTTGCCTCACCGCAGGGTTTTCAGTTTAATTTTGCTTCTACAAATTCCCAATAAAACAATGATGCCTTTCATGGAGGCTTATGACGTATAAACACAACTGTGCCTGAAGTATTGTAGTATTTAGAATTATATGGCTTGGATTACCATGAAAATTGAGTATTGAATGGAGCATTCTCTTTTTTAAGGTTGTAAGAGTAGACGTTGTCCTGCAGGGGAAAAAGCAGAACAGTGTTGAAAAGCAGAAATCTTGTTCTAGCCACGTGTCATACAGGCTAAACTAACAACACTGGTATGACTGTGCAGTTTGCACAATGAAACGCAAACAAGCACAAGATTATATTTCACATGGGGTCACATGTCTTGAGTATTTTTCGATGTACTGATCAAACATTTACACACACAGAAAAAAGAAAAAGTCATTAGAAGTCATTTGACCCCTCTTTGAGGCTGATAACATTTAATCTCCAACCCCTTTGTTGTTTGTTCCAGCTGGGGTGTTCCTCTGATCATCACCGTCACAGCTGTGATTCTAAACAAGATTGGTTACGATGCATCGGAGGTGTCTGTGGGATGGTGTTGGGTCAGAATCCACGCTCCGGACCGGGTCCTGTGGATGCTGCTGACTGGAAAGATCTGGGAGTTCCTGGCGTACCTCACCCTGCCCGTGATCTATATCTTGATCAAGAGGCACATCCACAAAGCGGTGAGAGTTTCATCTGTCAGGATCAATGCCAAAGCATTTCTGAAAGGAGGCGGCAGCTCAGTCTTTTCTTTGTTTAAAAAAAAATCATAAATGATATATGCACAACTCTTATTTAAGTCAAGAATATACCTTTCTGCAAATCCTCAGCCATCATCACCTTCATTTGGTGAGGCTGAAAACTGGCCCTGTGTTAAGTGTTGATGATTGAACAGTGACATGACACAGAATTTATCTTTTAAACACATCAAAACAGGCTGAAAAGAAAGTAGGAAATGATGTAGTAGTGATGAGACCTGTGAAAGTCCTGGCCGTTGAGAATGGGATCCGTCTCCTGACCTAACATCTTTGCCTGTCCCAGGGCACCCCCAGCTAAAGTATACAGCTATCTAAATGCTGACATTCCACAAGGCCCTCCAGTTACTGGCAAGAAATAAATTCTACAAAAAGCCATCATGAATATTACATCAGCTGTTATATTTAAAGATGAATTTAAAAGTAATTACATGTTTGGAATGATAACTAAGAAAAGTTGGTAAAAGGACAACACATTTACAGTCTGCCCTCTGTTGTTTTTTAACTTCTCAAACTTAAGAACATCCAGTCTCCCATTGATGCAGAAAAAGTAGCTGTTCTGACCTGCAGCATTTTCATTCCTTATAATAATTCATTTACTTAATTTCTATCAAATTTAATTCATATAGGGCCAAATCACAACAAACGTCATCTTTATTGCCACGAAGTGCAGACTAGCTTCCAATCAATGTATTTTCTGAAAGAGGAAGCAGACTGCAGGCGCACTTCCTTTTTCAGGAGGCACACACACCCTCTCTGCTTTTGAACTCAGACTTATAATGTTTCTTTTTGATTAACGTTGCCACAGTCTAATCCATAAGGCTCATTATGGTTGGTTACCAGTGTCATATTGGTCTTATAAACACAGCCTCAAAGGAAGAAGCAGCTGTTTCTGTAGGATGTCAGAAAGGATCACCAGACTCGAGTACCCATCCTCTTTTGGTGGATGAAATAACACTTCAGTTATTTATATATGCTACACATCGACTGAATAATTGTAAAATATCACACCAATTAAAACCTTCACTAATCCTTTATCTTTTACACTTGAATTTTTTTTAATGTTTCTCAGTTGTTTTTTTTTAATGAGTATGTTTTCTGTTGATGACAGCAAGACTGCTATGTTAATTTATTCCACAGTAGTATAACTTGGCACTATAAGCTAAATGAATTATTTTTGGCTCACACTATACTTTCAAAGACTAATCAACTCTGTCTCTTTGTTTGGAAGTGGCAGCTGTGTCACATTTCTGTCCTACAGACAGTTTCAAATGTCTGCCTAGTCATTTCTTTTTTTGTTTTTTCATTTGGCGTAAAAAAATAATAATTAACCGTTCTCCCACCGCCCTCTGTCTGACACAGCATATGGCCCTGTCTGAATACCGACCCATCCTGGCCAACAGGCGTCCGTCGTACTCCTTCTCCTCCATGGCTGACATGAAGCTAACTCTCATTCCCATCATCTTCATCGCCCTGCGCATTTGGAGCACCGTGCGCTTCATACTGCTGCTCGCTGACTCTCCTGTCAGGCAGAATCCGGTGCTCGTCACGCTACATGTGAGTTTAAAGATGAATGCACTGATGTCCAGTTTGGAGGAGGTCTATTAATACCCGTTTGCTGACCAGAATAAGCTAGCACATTAGCGTGGGAGTGGATGTGGGCCATCATTAGATGATGCGCTGTTAGTCGAGTGTTATAATGTGCTGTCAAACCTCTGAGTCGTCACACCGTCATTATGTCATATCCCCATGGAAAGGGATTTTTTTTAGTAGCCATATTATAAGTTTTGAACATTTTAATGATTATAATCAATGATATAGATTATAATCACCTAACAACGTTTAATGTCCTTATATGAAATAAATAACTGCTCCTCTCGTCCTTTGATTTGACCCAACAGGGTATTGGCAACACTTCTCAGGGAGCAGCCAACTGCATCATGTTTGTTTTGTTTACTCAGCCGATCCGCAATCGCCTCTGCACTGCGCTCTGCTGCTGTGGATCTAAATGCCGAGAAGAGGTGCAGAGCTCCCACAATGCCACGCAGAGGCTGCTGCCTGGACAGGGCTCCCAGACCCAGAGGGACGAGGACAGCACCAGCCTAGTGCGGACGGACAGATGATACTTTACCTTAGGGACGAGTGAAGAAAGACTAAAGAGAGCCGTGTAGGTCTCCACTTAAGATGAGCCTCATTAAAGCAAGTGCCTGCTTGGAGGGCTGTAGATTCTGCAGGTGCATGCACATCTGCGTCACGTTCCTGCACTTTGGGTGATGGGCTGATGCTGACTGCCGGTCAGAGCCAAACGAAGCATTAGATGACACCCTAAAGTGCGGTTTTACTTCAGGTTGTTCATGCCACACTCCATGAATGACAGCCGACTGTAAAGTCTCACGTTCTGTTGTGGAGCGTTCACTGTGAATTTATATTTAGTTTTCTTTCTTGTACTTTCACATGACTGTGATAAAAAAAAATTGTTAAAGAAAAGTTTTTCATTCTTTGATTCTTGATCATACTGTTCGACTTATTGAAGTCTCACAGAACATTTATCCTGAATATGGTCACCCCTGTTGTTCAAACGTGTTGCCGACCTTTTGTGCTGTCCTACCGTCCATAAGGGCTTAGTCTTAATTCTAAACTAAATTTATCCTGATACGGTTTAAACACAAAAACCAGAAGTACTCGCATTACTTACCACGCATTCTTAACGTGTTTCAGACTGAAGTTGCAAAAGAACATCAGAGTCTGACGTGTGACCAAATGCGCCTACATCATCGCTGTCACTGTGGTCAGGAGAATAATGAGTTATTATCACATGTCGTGCTTCCTTCTTCTAACCTGAGCTGCACACATGAGCCCCACTTCTTCTTTTGACCCTCACTGCTGGTTGCTTTCTGTTTGCTTCAGTAAGCCGCGGGCCTAATACTAGCAGGGAATGTGTGAACTGCATACATAGGTTAAGACGGCTTGAGCCACCAGCTTGCCTTAATACCACAATGCAGCTTCCCATAGCCCCTTTGGGTCCTGATCGGGATAGTTTTGGTCAAAGTTGGGAACTTCATCTCTCAATTTGTGTGTGAACAAGGCTGGACTCTTCAGAGAGAAGTTAGTTTCCATGCAGCAGTTCCAGTCCTACTGTTTGCATTTCTATATTTAGAATAAATAAGCATTTTGACTTTATTTTGGGTTGAAGTAATGGAACACTGTGAGAGCTCAGTCTCTCTCAAGTCATCAGTTAGAGTGGCGACAGTGTACTGAATATCCTGTCTGGGCAAATAGAGGCACTGAATTTTGATTACGTCTAAAGATGCCAGGGGAGTTTTTTTTGTCCTTGTGCAAGGCAGGGGACACACAGAGGACCCCTCAGCTGCTGCATTTCCTGCAGGAATCAATCCATTGTATTACCACCGAGATTTGGCTGACATTGAAACAAGTAAAGCTGGTGAAAATACTTAGAGAAGAGCTTCCTGCTCTCTCCTCTGCTGGCTCTGCGCCCATTTAATTCATTAAATTCAGGCGTAACCCTGAGTCGTGCTAGGCAAATGAGCAGACTTCTCACCAGCGGGACGGCATCTCTTTAAGCAACACATCCAAAACATTAAACGAGCCTTACAGCTTTTAAAGAGAAAATACAAAAACATCAAGGGAAAATTCTCTGCAGAGTTCTTAATTTTACTCAAGTTAGAAATACTGATCTCCGCAAAGGTCCCTGTGAAACTCCATTTTGCATTGTACATGCAATACTCTGTGTGTCTTTTTAAATTATGACAAGGTATCCACCACAACATTAGCCCCACCACCTGCTCACTGCAGACATTTTTCCAGTTCCATCCTGGCCCCACCAGTTTGACTGCTTTTCATTCTGGTCTATCAGCCCTGCTCTGGAATGCCTTTTCCGTTTAGGTTCTGTTCTAATTTGTTGAGTGTAACTTCTCACTGAGCCCTGTTTTGTTTATGTGTATTCTCTGTTGTAATTGTAAGGGGGAGAAAAAACTCTAAGAGTGAGTAAGATGTTAACTATTGTGTTCTTGATTTGCCTTGTGATTCACCACTTTGTTTTGAGTCCGAAAGAATTAGCAGGTGTTCTTTGATTTGTTAACAGATGGTGAATTCAGCACATTGCTACTTTAAATAAAAATGACATTTCCTTACAGAGACACCATCTGGTTTAACATGATCTCCTCTTATCCCATCTAAATCTGTTCAGATCACAAATGATGACACCTATAGCTGATCCTTAAAACAAAAAGGGCACATCCTTGTAACATAGAGGGATATGGTCACTTGGCTGGGCCAAAGGGAAGACAGGAGCCTCCTCGCTCCCAGATTGCCCAAAACCTATTATCTCTTCTGATTCATTTCAGTCAGCTGAATGCTGACATGTTTCCCCATTTCATTTTCGAAGCTCCACAGTGTGGTAATACAAGATTAAATGGGGACAGCTCAATGCTGGATCAGTTTCACCAGTCTGCTGAGCAGCTGGCAGCTCACAGTGTCCGCCCCGCTGCGTGGAATGAACTTCAGCTGTTCAGTAAAAAAAACTAGCTATGCCTCTCACAGACTGTGGTCAGCAACCTGAAGGCCACTTGCATGGTGTTTTCTTGTTTGTTGTACAATTGTCAGACAAGGCGGGAATGTAATGGCTCAGATTTTTAAGTGTTTTTAAATTCTAAAAAATATATGAAAAAAATAATTTATTTATTTTTTCATTTCTTTTGTGGCCTTTAGTGTCATTGTTAGATGTAATTATTATTCTGTGTTTTCTTGGTTCGTGTAGATCATTTCTTTGCTTCTCATTTTTGTGAGCTGGTTTGACACACTGACAGAAAATGTAACTAAACTTCTTTTGAACCCAAATTCTGGACCTGAATCTGAACTACTGCTGTACTTTGAGCTTTTATGCTAGTGCTCAGTGGACTTGTTCAGTAAAGCTTCCATTATGATGTCATGTCATGAGGCAGAGCACATGTCTTTTTCAATAAGTGAGCAATGAGCTAATAAAGCCACAAGTACTTTGACTTTCACTGTTGTGAGATATGCACAGCATGGTACCTGCAGTTTACTCTTTCATGTGAGCTCAAAACGAAAGAGTAGAATACAGGGTTGGACTGGGGCCTATCCCAGTAGTCAATGGGAGAGAGGCAGGGCCAACTTGGAATATTCAATGTCTAATCAATCAAACATGCAGTTTTTTGGATGGTGGGAGGAGGCTGGAGTACCTGGAAAGAACCCACACCCGTTGCATTTATCAGTACATGCAAAAACGTAGGCTGCCAGTTAGAGGTGGAAAGAAAAAGCACAAATAAAATCATCATTTTAACTCAGTCAAGCAGTTCAGAAATCAGAAAATCTAAGGAAAAATAAAAGCTGAAGGAAGCAGGAATCAGACAGCCCAAAACCAAAGAAAATTAAAGCAAAGCAGCAGAACGCAACAGGAGCCGGAGTGCTTTAACACTGAAGGGTGGTTAGATTAATCAAAATAGTCAATGAATGAACAAATGTAACTTCTAATGAAAACCAGGTGCTGAGTAATAAAGCAAACACTAGTGCAAATTATAGGTAGGAGGGAAACTAACTGAGATGTACCAGGAAAACAAACTTCACAAATAATAAAAACCACAAGACAACTAAGATGATGAATAAACCCAGACATAAAATCATAAACCATGACAATCTGGTGGAAAATTTGCAGCAGATGTCTCATCAGATCTGCTTTTAATTCTAGTTTTTGAAAACACTGGATGATGAATCTTGAAAATGTGCTCTTATTTGGATGAAGCTCACTGTAAACAGATTGACTCCTTGAAAGGGATAAGAATGAGACTTGAATCCAGTTATTTAGCATCTGTTCACTAAATCTGTTCAAATCACCAAACGTTCAACAAAACACTGTCAGTTGTTAAGGCACTGCTGTTTATCTCTGTTTAAATAAAAGGAAGGACGTTTTTTCCTCCTCTGTTCAGTTGAAAACCAGATTCTTAATGCACCCCAGGCAAATAAGCTGCACACGTGTCAACCTTGTCCTTGCATTAAGGCGTCCTTGAAGCAAACCACATCCAGTTTAAGAAGCTAACAGCCGCGGGGACATTATATTGACAAACGGACTCAGCTTTGGAGATAAGAGGTGATGCTGCAGAGAACAAACCACTGGCAAAGCTGACAAAATTGGACATCTGTAGCAGTGTTGTTTCTGAAACAAAAAAAAAGCATCTACTCAGTATCGTCAGAAGGAAATTAATCATCTTTAAAAGATACAAAGATACACTTAATAAAACCTTTAAATAGAACCTGCAGGTAGACTTACAGTAAAGATGTCTTATCCTTATCATTTAAGCTCTAATGACGCTTGTATCTCTCATCAGTTTATCTGATTTGCCGTAGTTGAAGGTGTTGTGTAATAGAGGTACTCATACTTACATTAAATCCAGGCAGGAGTTGATATCTCGCCACTTTAGTGTTGGAAACTTCTCAACCTGCGTGCACAATCAGCAGCGTGAGACCGTAAACTGCAGCAATGCTCTCTGATCTGGTGTCCAAAGGGCACAGCGGGGGTGCAGCAACAACAAAACACTGTTGTGAGTGGTAAAAAGTGACAACAAGCCCAAACACAGCCATGGCTGAGCTCAAGGAATGGGGGAGGCCTGTGGAGAGGAAAGGGGTGAGTGACTTTCCTAATCTTCCCTCCCTCCAAAATTCAAAGAATCCTTAAAGGTGGTGTTTGCATTGTTAAAAGAGGTTTTAATGATTTCACTGATGTCCCTCGACAGAGGTTAACTGCTGTCCTGGCACTTGCAACGCTCGTATCTGCCTTCGGGTCATCTTTCCAGTATGGTTATAACGTAGCTGTGATCAACTCCCCAGCACCGGTAACCACCGTATTGTAACCCAGAGTTACACCGAGCCTTGGGAACTTGGACATGTGTTTATCTCAGTGCTGTCCCGCTCTCTTCAGTACATGCAGCAGTTTTACAACAGCACCTATGTGGAGCGTTACAACGCGCCCATGGAGGACAACTTCCTGACCTTGCTGTGGTCACTGTCTGTCTCTATGTACCCGCTTGGAGGATTCTTTGGCTCTTTGATGGTGGCACCCCTGGTTAACAAGCTTGGGAGGTAAATGCCACGTGACATGAGGGAAGTCATTCCAAGCCGTACGGTGTGTTTCCTACATTTGTTTCAACCCTGCCATAGGAAGGGCACCCTCCTCTTCAACAACATCTTCTCCATCGTCCCTGCTGTGATGATGGGGGTCAGTGAGATCGCTAAATCCTTCGAGATCATCATTGTTGCCAGGTTTATAGTTGGCATATGTGCAGGTCAGACTTTTTATTTGCAGCTACGTGTTATGAGTCAGTCATGATTGGAAGTTGATTTTCATCTTAGCATCCCTCCCTGTATGCAGGTCTCTCCTCCAATGTGGTGCCAATGTATCTGGGTGAACTCGCTCCCAAAAACCTGAGGGGGGCCCTTGGCATCGTGCCACAGCTCTTCATCACTATTGGCATCCTCTGTGCACAAGTGCTGGGCATCAGAAATATACTGGGCAACAGCACAGGTTTCCAGCAAATGTTTGATGCATTTTTGGTTAGATAACGACTCGGGTTCTAAAAATATAAAGCCCCTTTATTGGTTCCTCTTTATGTCCAGGCTGGCCCCTCATGCTTGGCTTGACTGGCATTCCAGCTGCGATGGAACTTCTGCTGCTGCCCTTTTTCCCGGAGAGCCCCCGGTACATGCTCATCCAGAAGGGACAAGAGAAGAACGCCAAGAAAGGTAAGAAAGCGCCAGGGCGTCAGAGCTTTACAGAGCTTTACAGAGCTGCTGTCAGTGAACGCCACGTCCTCCTGCAGCTCTGCAGCGTCTCCGCGGCTGGGACGACGTGGATGCAGAGATGACAGAGATG
The DNA here is from genome assembly GCA_907169785.1 of Menidia menidia. NCBI lineage: Eukaryota > Metazoa > Chordata > Actinopteri > Atheriniformes > Atherinopsidae > Menidia > Menidia menidia. The sequence continues at coordinate 6,212,518 of CAJRST010041110.1, forward strand.
CGTCTGGAGGACCAGTCAGAGCGGGCCGAGGGCCACCTGACCGTGCTCTCCCTGCTGTCCCAGCGCTCTCTCCGCTGGCAGCTGATCTCCATCATCATCCTGAACATGGGCCAGCAGCTGTCGGGGGTCAACGCGGTGAGTCCCGCCTAGATGTCAATATATGGAATATCGTATTATTTTGATCTGACTCCAATTGAGGCTCCGTGTTCCCCTCCTTTGAGAAATTGCGTCTCTCTGGTTTTGTTCATGCGTTTTGATATTCTAAGGATGTTGCGGTTTTCTCTCTCTCCAGATTTACTACTATGCAGACAGCATCTATGCAACAGCAGGAGTCAGAGAGAATGACATCCAGTATGTGACAGTGGGAACGGGAGCAGTGAACGTCTTCATGACCATAGCTGCAGTAGGTACCCTAAAAAGCCGAAACCAAACATAAAGGGAGACAGCAGAAATGTGCAGTCTGTGTATGTGCGTCACGCCAGCGGGAGACTTTTGCTCTGACTGGGGGAATCTATGGTCTTAGGTCTTCATCGTGGAGTATTCAGGCCGAAAACCTCTTCTCCTTTTGGGATTCGGCATCTGCTGCGGAGCCTGTGTGCTGCTAACTGTGGCCCTCGTTTTTCAGGTACATTTGTTTCCTCCTTCACGGTGTCACACTGCTGCCATCTACTGGCTACGCATTCAAAAATCAAATCAAAGCTCTGCTGATATCAGCAGATTTGCATTAAAAGATTTATGAGATTTATGAGTGCAGTCTGTGGGAGAGATAGTACTCATCAGGAATCAACTGACATATATGTGAATGACTCGTCTTTGACTCATTACTGTTCTCTGGTCATTCCTGTTTTATTATATTATAAATGGTATGAACATTTTAATGAGGAGAGCTAGAGATTACATAGATTTTAAGAAAATACTACAGGTGTATAGGTGAAGCATTAAGAAATATTCCGTGCCACTGAAAGACCCCTTTTAGGTTTACACTGTTTTCTGTCAATGTGACACCATCTGAGTGGCATTTTAGCCACATGTGTGAATGAGCATCCTGGTGTTTTTCCATATATAGCTGTATCAGGACTCTCAATAGGTCAGTGCAAGGTACACCTCTGTGTTGCCTTCAGCATATTACAATTTGAAATGAAAAACAACCACACTAATAGATGGGATTGTACAGGAATAAACTTTTTTTTTTCTGTTAAGTCATCTACCAAATTAAGGCAAATAAGAACACATTAGCATGTCCAAAAAGTCTGAGAGAAACTGGCCAACACACGCAAGGTATGACCAGGATGGGTAATGGAAAGCAAATCCAGGAAATTAAATACAGCATGTCTGTTTATTTTGCATCCAAAGTTTGCGTCTGGTCTGGCTGATAAAATGACGACTTGTAATCTTTCTTTGCTGAAGTCACTAAAATCCGTCAGAACATTAAAAGACAGGCGGGTTACTACAGTGTGACAATCACTGGGCAAGAGATCCGCAACCTCTGCAAACCTGCAATCTCACCTGGATCTGACGTGCTCAGACAGACACCGTTTACAGCAGAAAAGGCACAATTTAATCATCATTCAGCAAGCAGCCATGTCAGATTAGACACCATCGATACGACCAGCCAACGATTATACCCATTTGTTTCTGTCCACAGGAGAGTGTGACGTGGATGCCCTACATCAGCATCTCGTGTGTCATCATCTATGTCATAGGACACGCCATAGGACCCAGTGAGTCTGACCCACCAGTGGTTATACACACACACTGATTACAACAGGGTGCTCCATTAGCTGGAGTGTTGTTTGTGCCTGGGCAGACATGAAATCACATGTCTCGTCAATCAGCACGCAGTTGTTTGAGACATGAGCACTCTCTCTTTGACTCCGGAGGGGTGGGAATAAACAACAAAAAACCACTCTGGAAAAATGAAGAAATCAGGAAATTAGGAAGAAACCAGAGGAACTGCAAGACAGCGGGGGAGGAACAAACTAACTATTTACAACCAAGTTTTTAAAGAGCAACTAAACCAATATAGTAAATCAATAAAACAGGCAAGACCAGCATATTTCTCCAAGATAATTACTGTTAACCTCTATGAACCAAAGACCCTTTTTGAACCTTTCAACCTTTGTGGCTGACCTTTTTTAAAACCTCTAATTGAAACCTAGAAGCCAAATATGAGCAATTTGCAGCCCATTTTCTATAAAAAATCATCGCTGTTCATTTATAAAGCTCCTAATGCCTTTAGTCTGAAGTATTCATCGAATTTCCTCAAAGTCTATCAGCCTGCCAGAGCCCTCGGGTGCTGATGTTTTATTTATATCGAAAGCAGGGACTAAAACACATGGAGAAGCATCTTTTGGTTTTCACAGTCAGTTGTGGAACAGCCCTACTGAGGAAATGATGGCTGATGTTTTAAAAGGAACATTGAAGACCTGCCTTTTTTGTAGAGCTTTGAATGTCCTTAACTAGCTCTATGTTTAAGCCGGTCTTACTTTTTTAAAACTTGTATTTAGTAACTATTGATAAATGTAATCCTTTTTAGAGTTCTTAATGAATTTAATCTAATATTCATTTGAAACAGTGTCTGTCCTGAGTCCTTATTTCAACCTATTTAATTTAGTTTTATCTCTGGTGTTTTAGTTACCCTAATTCTGAGGTTCAACACAGCAGTTTCATTGTATAGGGTCATCATTCCGAGTTCGGTGTTTGAATGGGACAGTCATGACATTCGTGTGGTTTGAGGAGTGGATGGGGGACGTGGGGATATTTGTCTGCTTTTAATCTATGAGAGGCACACGGTGTTGCAATTTATTTGTATGAAAAGTGCTGTATAAATAACGGTTAATTGATTGATAGTGTGTTGAAGGTGTTTTAGCTGGGGCTGACCACATCTGCTCCCTGCAGGCCCCATTGCGAACGTGGTGACCACTGAGATGTTCAGGCAGTCGGCCAGGCCTGCGGCCTTCATGGTTGGAGGCTCCGTCCACTGGCTCTCCAACTTCACTGTTGGCCTTGTATTCCCCTTCATGGAGGTTGGTTACACAACAGCAAGGGGGGGCTTCAGCTTTTTTTTTTTTGGTTAATTAAAAAATGGAATTAGCTACAGATGTTTGTTTATGCGACCTGGTTCTTTCTGTATGGAGTTTGCATGCCTAAACTTCATTCATCCATCCAGTGAGGAGAGAAAACACTTCACCTTTCTAAGAAAGAGAAGTTTAAATTCATATAGAGTCTCTTTATTCTGAATAAGGAAACAGAAAACTTGGAATCGGACAGATATCAGCTATGTGATGTTGTTTTCATGTTGCTGAGTGGTCTTGAGTGGGCTTGAGTGGGCTTGAGGGAATATTGTCATTGTGTTGCATGCTCTAAATGTGAAAAAATAAATTGCACCTCACAATTGGGTGTGAGACTAGAAGGCTATTTTCACTCAGCTGGTTTAGAGATGCTGGTTGGTAGTTATGTTCTGTTGAGCTTTTCCTTCTGCTTCTAGTGAATGGTGTAGTGTAAAACTGGAGATAAACAGAATGATTCCAGATGGAGAGAAGCAAACAAGGGAGGAATGTGTTTTTGTAATAGAGATCAAACAAAAGAGTATTCCCATAAAAGTTCTCAAAGCACACTTCAGCTCACCTTTCCTGCTGTTTACTTCCAACTGTTTCGAACTAACAGATTTACTACCTTCCATCTTGAGGACACACAGATCCCTTTTTTCTTCTCTTCCTTCTCCCTTCAGGGAAACCTCGGCCCCTACAGCTTCATCATTTTTGCCATCATCTGTCTGGTCACGCTGGTCTACGTCTGGCTGGTGGTGCCAGAGACCAAGAACAAGACTTTCCTGGAAGTCTCCCAGATGTTCGCTACAAGGAACAAAACAGAGATCAAACTGGGGGATGGTGATCATCCCCTGAAAGACAACAAAGAAAGCCCAGAGGATACAGAGAAGGTCACGGCCTTTTGAGGAAAAACTAGAACATTGAAAGGAAATCCTCACAGGGCTTTCATTTAGACTGTATTTCATATGTTGTGAGGAATTTTTAAAATGTCTTTGTGTAGTTTATGGCGGTGTATCTTGAAACATTCCTGTGCGGAATAAAAAGACTGAAGTGATGTCACTTTTTTCATCCATAAAGGTGTGAATGATGTGCATGAGTCATTAAACAAACCAACAAGCGTCTTATAAGCCTTTATTGATAATTATATGAATGCATTTATGAAGCTAAGCTGAAACAAACATATTAAATAATAACCCACTGGGGCCTGACAGGTATTTTATCCTTCATTACACATATGAAACTTATGTCAACCCCCCACCATCAGCAGTTGTATCTTGCGTTACAGCAACATTTCTAAGCGTAGAGCAGGAATAAGAGGCTTTTCAGGTGCATCTGTATTGGTTGTCCAGCTGCACCCCACCAAACAGGCTAACCCTGGTGCTTCCCCAGCTGAACACGTTTCCCACCACGGTGCTGTTACCCTCACAGGACATCTGGTCCCGAATGTCGGCTGTGGTCAGCACATAGTCCCACACGTTGACGTCGGTCATCTTACCCACAAAGGCATCCGTGTTAGAGATTCCCAGTAATCCATCCTGGTCTTTCCCCAGGATGAACACACCACCTGGGCGGATTGTGTAACCGCTCCTCAGGTACCGCTGCTCTCCAACCATGCCGTTGATCCAGAGCTCTGCCCCGCCGGTGTGAGAGGACCAGGTGACGCAGTAGTTTGCCCAGTCGAAGGCCCGGAAGTTGTGCGGCAGGTTAACAAACTCGTTGCCAATCCAGAGGCCCACCTCTCTGGCATCTGAGTCCTCCCCGATGGATATCATCAGTTCGTTGTCGTTGCCGTTGCTGGAATAGGAGAGGACGGTGTGAACTCCTTCAAACTGAGGCAGGACGTGCATGCACGCCGTGAATGAGTCCAGTTCCATGTGATGGCTGAGGCGGGCCAAAGCGTAGCTGCCAGAATTCCTGTCCTGGAAGTTGAACACCAGTGGAAACAGATCACCGTGTTCTGAAGGAGGCACAAAAACGGGAACTTCAGAGAGAAGCATCTCTTTTGCATCATAACTAACGGCACAAGCACTCACCGTATCTGGAAGGCCTTGAGTTGCGAGGTCCTATGCAAGACACAAGCAAACAGCCAGGTAAATAGCCAGGCTCCTCTGTTTCTAACAAATTTCTGACCATCTTCAAAAATCAAATCACCTGAGTGCATGTTCTTTCCAAGCGATGTTATCAAACCCTCGATCCTCAGGAGTCTAGACTCTATTTCATCTTGTCGACAAAATGCTGAGGAGGCAAATAAAAAAAGAAGAGAAAATGAGAAGAATTACACTAAAGCCACGGAAAATATCTATATCCCTTATGTGGACTAAATGTTGAAAGCTCTATGAAATCCCACTTTCACAACTAGTTACACACTTCCTTTGCCGAGGCGTGGCAGGAAAGAGGACTCCACCACACGGTCATTGAGCGGCTGAGCAATCCGGTAATCATTCCACAGGGTCTTGTTGTCAATGTCCATAAGAGTGCTCTCCAGTTTCCTGATCTGAGTGTCACAAAGAGCACATGTTTCTCATCTGAAGGCGGCACTCGATTTACAATTCAGAAGAAAGTTCAATCTGGCCCCCGAACCTGGTTGTGTGAAAGCGTGATGGGCGTATCAAACACGGTCCAGATGATGCTCTCGTAGCATGGGGGAGTTGTGAGGGAGCCCTCATACCTGAAGAAATGGTTGAGGTTCTCTGGGAGCATGGAGCGCACGTCAATGCTCGATATGTTCATGGACTGGCCTGTCCGGGTCACAGGAGTACGTCATTCACTCAAACACTTGATGCGGGATCAGATAAAGGTCGCAGCAAACATATTTTTAATGCATAAGGTTTGATTCAACGTCACCTGTATATTTGATTTTGTCAAGATTTGAGATGAAGTCACTGTAGTAAGTGTTCTCAAAGTGGCCATCCTAGAAATAAAGCACAATCATGTTGAAATATAAAGCCGAATGGTTCAAAATCATGCTTTTTTCCCCTTTGGAAAAAAATCAACATCTTACTTCTAACACTTTGTCCCACAAATGCCTGCAAATACTTACAATGCAGATGGTAGTTTATCATCCTTTTCTCCAGCAAAATGAAACAGATATCTGACAGATACCGTGGAACTACACCTAATGATGTGTCACGCAGCAGCAAAGACAAGGAAGAACTTGATGCAGAAGTGAGAAGTGTGCAAACTTAGGTGTGGTTGTTCTTTTAAAAGGGTGTATCTTTGCTGAAGCACTGACATCCCAGTTGACTGGTGTGGTTAAAAACCTCAAAACAATCCAATGCAAGTAAGTCTCATGGGGACATGGACTTAATTTTCCTGCAAAACATTCCTTCTTCCATCACCAATCAGGCCTCAATTTAGACACAAATTGGTCACAGGATGGACTCAATTTGTTCTCACCCTGCAAGCTATAGTATTCTGCCCTAAAAAAACACGAAACACACAAAGAATCAACAAGTATCAAAGCAAACATTAGATATTTGGTCAGTAATCTGAACGCAGGGGCATAGTCGTCTTTTGTAATTTCCGCTACTGATGTTCAACAGCATTGCTGTGATCCTGATATTCTCAGTGTGAGGGTAACACCTACAGTAATTGCCATCATCCCTCTTGAGACTCTGAGCTGCTCGAGCAGTCAGAACAACAGAGTTGGTCCAAACAAGGCTGGGTCTGTGCTGCTGTCTTAGTGGATGCCAGCGGTAACATTGCTGTGACGATGACCTCTCAGGGGAATGGAGAGGAAGTGTCTCAGAATATCGTCTCAGTCCGAAGGAAACAAGCATTCATTCAATATGTGGGTCAGAAGCTGGAGACTCAATAAAGCCTTTAATCCTGCAGAGCCACCAAAAATAATTCACTTCAAAGACTAAAGGAAAATGAATTATCATTTTCACTACAAAGACTTTCAGTCTCTAAACTTCCTACCATAGAGAACCATCATCATTTTTCTGAATGTGAATGTCAAATAACCTGGTGGTGAAACAATCAGGAGGAAGAGGTGTGAGGAGCTCACGTACATCATAGAAAAAAGCGAGTACTGCCAGCCCGTCCGCTTTGTCTTTGGCCTCAGCAAAGCTCTTGTACTTGTCAGAATTGTAATGAACGACATGAAGCTGGAAGAAAAGGTGGAAACAAGAGCAGATTAGGTGTCAACATGTCCTCAACTTCAAATAGAAAACGTATCTAGCGATATAAATGGAAACAGAAAGTCAAAGAAAGGACATTTTTGTTTATCAGTAGTAAAATAATCAGCCGAAAATAAAATCTCTCAAATAAGCAGCCACGGGGGATACGTTCCACGTTCTGATGGAGGCAGGTGGCTTTAGTTTCTTTATGGACAAAATTCAGAGCTTATACTGAAACTGTCAACGATCTTTCATCATAAATCCTTCTCACTGCACAGCACCGGGGTGTTTTTCAGGCCCACCTCTGCCATGTAGCGGATGCCGTCTATGGTGTGCTCTGCTCCACTGGCCTCCAGGTCCCAGCCCCCCCAGTGCAAGTGCATCTGGACTGCTGTGTATTTTCCAGGAAGGCCCTTGGTGATCACCATAGTGGGAGGGAGGTCAATTTGAACTGCAACATGAAGATTTAATCAGCATGAATATTTAACTAACAGCTGATGTGTTTCAGGTGTTTATGAGCACGTCTTCCTGTATTCTTGACTTACATTTTATTTAGAGAAGAAAAATGGGATTCCTTTTATGTGTCATTACTGATATAAAAAATTCAAAGTAGCCTAAAATGACATACCTTTTAATGTAACATATTTTTGAGAGCTAGAGTAAAGGAAAGAGGGGTCTGTATTATTTAAGAAAAGAGTAGCTTTAGAGATTTTCCTGGAAGCTGGAAATTCATATTCAAATTTCTGTGAATTTTAAAGCTGACCTGACTCCTTAAAAGTGAAGAGCAGTTATATAATTGTTATATCATACTCTTTATCATACTCTTACCCGAGTGCCCGTTGTTCGACATGAGGAAATTCCCCCTCTGAGTATCATATCCGCTGAGCTCCAGCTGTAACATGTCTGGGTTGTGCCTCACGCTGCGCCGCTGGATGTCAATTGGGGATTGCTTCTTGCCGCCGCACGCAGGGTACTTTGTTGGCCAGTGCATCTGGTCCAAAGCTCCCTCTAAGAGCAAAACAGATAAATACAAGCCCATTTACCTTCCAAGATGGAATAAAAATGCATTTTGCCTATACGTTCACTGGATGGGTGACAGTTTTGTCATACTGGTTTGGTGGCGCTTGTTTGTGGAGGATTTACTAAAACTCACAGGTTGTTGGTTTGATTAGGCACTCACAGAACTTGCTAAACAGGGTTTGGATTAAGTTTACTTTAGTGTTCATCCCAGAAAAAAAGCAACATTACAACACAGCAATTAATTAGCACCAACCGCTGTAGTAATTTAGTCTGAAAGTGGTTATCCAAAAAGCATCCATGCAATGCAGCGTGCGTAAATCAAGCAGCAAAATGGCTGGAAAGTATTTGGCACAAGGTAACTGTATTCGTGCCATCGAATAAAACAGCACATTAACGTTTTAGCTATTCATTTTACTTTGTGGCAATTCGTATTTTACGCACACTTTACGCAAGGAATATTTCACTTTCACTACAGATGCCATAAAATTAAACAAAAACATTTATCTTTTAAAAGTCTGAGGAAAAAGCCAACCTGTGTATGTCCAGTGTATATCATCATGAACCCCAGCATTGACCAAACTGACCAAAACCACGGAGACAAAAGCAGAGAGGAGCTCCATCATTGCGTCGCTGTTCTGTCACGGACAACACTGACACCTCACAGAGGTTTTCTCCCACATTTAACCCGCCAGTGAGAAAGGGAGGTGTTGAAACCTCAGCTGAAAACGCCCAGAGCGATACCCAACAGCGCCAAAGTGACTGGAAAAGAGCTCTACAGGGTGATTTGGCTCTCTTATCTGAAATGTGTTCCTAATTTAGGCTTGGTCTGATTTATTTTATCTCAGTGTTGTGTTAGTGTGGAAACTTTTTTAATTGAACACGTCGGTAGATGTAGCAGTCCTAATTTGGTTTTCCAGCTGGATGCTTTAAAGACCTGTGCCGGTGAATGTATCAGAATTCTTGCAAAATGAGTCGTCGGATAATGATATTTTCGGAGATTTGAATCTTCTTACAAGCTGAGAAGGAAGTGCTGACTAACTGTACGGGGAACCTAAAGCCACAGGGCAAGCACATTCATGCGAGGCTTACTGAGAAACGAGAAAAATAACTGATAAAAAAAAAACGTTTCCGTGAATATACAATATGGTTTTATAACAACAATGTACTACAGCATGCATCACCTGTTAATGCATGCCAGTCTCAACATGCCCAACACCTCTGCTCCAAATGCCATAGCTGTCAAACTGGGGGGGGTGTGAGCATGAATGTGCAGTTTGCCTTAAGGATTGAGTGTCCTCACAAGAAAATACTTTAAAAGGGACAAACAAGGGAAGAAAGCAAACATTTTGTCCTTTTTTCCTTCTGAGGAGCACTCTGGAATTAATATTCGGGCAAGACGGCTTATTAACTTTCCCACGTGAAATTAGATGAGAAATACAGTCTAACATCTGTCCGTTAAATGTCATGCTACTACAACCAATGAGCTGGCAGACATTTGGCAAATGTTTGGGAACAACTGGGCAAAAAATATGAGTCCAAATTCACCTAAAATGTTTAGTGGGACTCATCCAAAACAAGCGTTGTGGGTTTGGGTGAATGTGTTAACCCTAACACGTCTGATCTCTCACGTCTGATTCCAGAGTGCTCCTCAGAAAAAAAAAAAGGACAAAATGTTTGCTTTCTTCCCTTGTTTGTCCCTTTTTCTCCAATCAAGTTTTGCACAGCCCACAGGTTTCCTGGGGTCCACTGAGTTACTGACGGACATAATTTGAGCTTAAGACCAAATCCTGAAGGTAAGAGACAAAACAGATCCAGAATAACTGTTCAGCAAAAAGAGAACACTTAAAAAAAAACATAGTGTTAGAAGAAAAAGTCTTGACAAGGCAAGGTTTGCTTGATACAGTTCTTTCTATGGAGCAGCACAGTGCAGGTTTGTACGGTTGGATCAATTAAAAACATGGCCTTTGGACAGATTGGTAAGAATTCAAAGGACAGTTGAAAAAAACAACAACTAAACATCAGCACTAACACATCATACCAACTGTCAAGCACAGTGGACGATGACTGATGATTTGGGCTTTCGGTCCACTAAGAACTCCTCTGTAGTCCAAAGTGTTCTAGACAAATATTTGGCCATCTGTCTGATGGCTAATTGAGTGGAGCACTGAGGACAATGACCCCTGACATAGCAGAAAACCTAACAGTAGGACAAACTAAATCAACTGAGGCATTACAGTGGTCCAGTCCAGGAAGAACTAAAGACTTTTACTGTTTTAGAACACATTTTGTCCTCTCTGAGCAGCATTCTGCAGCCTCTCCACTGTTGAATGACACCTTTTTTTTTTTGGCTAACAACACTGAAAAACTGTTCAAAACCAGGCCAGAGCCGGCCCATAAGCCAGATGAGACCGGATTGAGTTTTCTGCACCCACAAAGACTGAGATCATGGAGAATCCACAGACATGATGCCTCTTACTGCTGTACTAGACATGAAACTGGACTGTCTTCTTCTGTAGTTAATCACTAGGTTGATCTGTTGGATAAGGGCAATGACAGTATTTACGATCTTGGAAACTTTAATGGTGTAATTGTGCCAACCAACAGAAAGCCGGTAATTTAAAAGCCCACTTAAGGTGAGTTTGACATATGGGCTGCTGTGTCACTCAGCTGCAGAGCAGCTCCAGCAAAGAGGACACATACAAAAAAAACAAAGCACCCCTCTTTCAAAGAAGGTCGCATTTATCTTGAGCTGGTTAAATTGCTTAAACACAGGATAGAATGCACGACAAAGCTGCGCACAAAAGCCGCATCACAGGGATCTTAAATGCAGACTGTGGGCTTTTCGGTTTTAATGAACACCATTATTGTTTTCCTTTAAACTCATTTCAGCTTTCGATTTAACATCCCAACCTTCTTATATGTACTTTTCAGCTATCTTTTGAGCTTCTCTGCCACTTTGACAACAATTTATCCGCTACTAAACAAATACAGATGGATCTGGAGTTTGTATTCACACTTGAAAATGCTTTTGGTGTGTTTAAACATGTCAGCCCCCAGTTTCCGTCTCTGATAGGTTCTGAAGTGAATATGGGAGTGTGTAAAATACGACTGATCCATCTTGTGTGTTTTTTCTTAGTCGTGAATCAAAACAAACAATCAGAATCTTTTCTTTTGTTTTGGGAAAACCCAAATGCTATTTTAACATCTAATTCAAACCTATAGATCAGAACAAGCTGTGGTTCCTAAATAATGACATGTGTTAATGGCTAAAGATACATAAATTGATAGAAAAACAGATCCGTTTTGAACCAGGAGCCAATGTGCATGAAAGCTTCTCAAAGGAACATCCTGCTTTTTCTAAACATGTTCACAGTTCGTTGACGACATTCAGCCTGTGAGTCACAGAGCAGGTCATATGGAGCATGATTTAACCTGAAAAGGCAGCGGCAGGCTTTTCTAAAGACAACTGTTATCCAGGGTTTTTCTTGAAAGAGTGGGGCATAGTTTTTTAGACATTAGTCACATAAAGTTTATGTACTGAGATTTGACTGATCTGGATTCCCGACAGCCTGCTCACTGAAATGTGCAGCTGTTGCTGGCTTGTGTGCTGGAAAAAGAGTTTTTAAGCTTTTCCGCTAACCCCTGTGCCTCATGCATCAGAGAGGGCTGCTGCTTGGGAAACATGTGAACTTTAAGACTGATTGGCAGCAACATGCTGCAGACAGCCGTTTGGAGCCCTTTGGCGGTGACTGGAAGATGTGACAGTGAGGTGACTTTGGTGGCAGGCGACAGGAGAAATGGTCCACTCAAGTCTGAAAAGGAAGCAAACAAGCATGCGTCTGTGGTTCAGGCTGGTTAGAGTCGCATCCTCTGAATAGGGTCGACCCGGATTTTCTCCATTGTTTATCCTGTTCTGCAATATGGTGGATAAACAGTGTTTACACTCACAATGTCACACTAAAATTCACTGCCAAGTTAGGCATCATTCGTTTCTCATGAATAGCTTATGCATGATTTGAATTATTCGCGACACTCCTGTGTGCAGCTATAACTACTTCTCTTAGTTAGTTTGAACACCAAGCTCTCGCTTTCAGATCAGATAAAACTATTTTTAAGTTATAATCAAATACTCGGGAAGATGCTAGACATTCATTAATTCTGCCATTGTCATGTATGAAATAGGTCACTGAAAAGGTTACCCCACTTTTACAACAATGCAACAGGTTCTTTTCTTTGGAGCGATTGTCCATAGGGTCATGGGTTCAGTTTCCAAAAGAAACCGATGTTTGTCTGAAGGAGCCTAAACAACTTCCAATAGCAAGGGAATTGTCTTAAAAATGATCTAAAGAACACTGCAGTACTATTTGGCAGCCACTGGAACAGTTAGAGTTATAATCAAATGGAGCCCACTATGCAACTCGGAATAAACTGAATATCCTCTGTTCTTGGGTCTGTGCTGGATGCAAAGAGCAACAAAATATGTTGAGTGAGTAACCCATTATAATGGAGAAATATCTCAAGCGCTGCATGGCCCATGAGGGCAATTTCCTGTTTTATTTATTTTCTTATCTTTCTTTCTTGCCCTTGTAAGTTTATTTTTTTTTTTACAAGAATTGACATGTCACTGTGAGGAAAGAAAGGGTGTAAAAAGTAGGGCTGATCGTGACTGATATGGTTCCTGTGTCCGTTCCTGTGTTTTTGTCATCTCACCGTTAAACTTTGACTGGAAACTTTAGCTTACAAATATTAATGTAATCTGCAACACAATGGCTCTTATTACAATGACTAGTTAAAAACATCCTCTGTGAAATGCTTAAAGTCTAGTCTTGGAAGCTGGTAACAATTCGGCTGTCACGCATTTTTGGTTAAATAGTCATTTTAAATTGGGCGCAGGTGTGAGTGTGCATTGATGTTTCTCTTTCCAGGGTGTTCTCTGGGTCTTGCCTCTCTCTTCAGATAACGATCTTAGCCGGATACAGACCAAAGATGGATTGCCAATTAATAATTCAACCTTTGGATGAAGAGCTGATGATCTACTCTCAGTAACAGTGAAAAAAACTCATAATATTCAGTTGCTACATGGACATGACAGAACTTGCTTTTGTAATTATACCTCTTATGTGTAGATACTAACTCATTATCTTCTCATTTCTTTCTTCGTTAATGGGAATTTGTGGTCTATATGTAAGTGGTGGAGTATTTACACTTAATATGTATGGCTTTGGTCATATACATTTCAGAATTTTACATAAAACTCGCATGAGAAATCTAACAAAATTAAGCTTTTTTTTAAACAGGTAAAACCCCTTTATATAATGTGGTGAAAGCAGCTGTTGTTAACCAGTTCGATGCCAAACAACTGCAGAGACAGTCCACTGTTTACATAGTATTATATAACACAAACAGTAGCTAATCTACAAGTCCCACTCGAGATTTTGTACTTTGCTCACCACAAGTAAGGGCTTGGTGTTTAGCACCAGCACTTCTCAGCAAGAGGGTTCCAATTTAAAGACACTGGTTGAAAAAATATCGGTTGACAAATTTAATTTCTATTTTCCATCTTGTACTTTATGTCAATGTTTATATCTTTATATCTATGTTTGTGTGGAACAATCTTTTGGAAAGATTTTAAAGAAGAATAACATCTAGAACCTGCAGGACAGACCCCCTGAGAGAGGGTCATGATACATTATTTTGTTCATGCTTACATTAAGAGTAAAGAATTAAAGAAGATTTTGAAGAAAGTACCCATTAGAGAGGACTTGGAGTGTGTCTATAGAGTTTCCTCTTTTACAAAATGCAAATAAACTGAATGGAGCAAGTAGAGTATTTAGGTGCTTGTTTTATTACACCATGCAAAATCAGTTTTTATCCATAGTCTATCCTTGTGAGGTCCTCTGAGAAAGGAGAACGTGTCTTAGGGCTAACAAAAACTCACAGTTAACTGCAGGATTTATACTCATACACCATGCTCTCCACTCTGTCTGATATCTATACAGAACAAAAACAAACAAAAACGAAAGAGTATTGTGGAACAGTTAGTTTCCGGGTGGCAGCTGTAATTTGATCATAGTTTTGGCCTCACACCAGCTTCCCCCCTCTTTGCATTGCTGTAGCCAAACAGCAGAGGTCTCCAGTGTTCCCTAACTCACCTCAGCTGCTCTCTGTCTACTCATTACGCTTGCATCCATTTACCTGATCACTCACAACATATTTACTGCCAAATCCTCGGGTATAGTTTTTCCCTGTCTTTTATTTTTCTTTTACATTTTTGCTCTTGTCACCTTTTGGATGATGGATTTTGCTCCATTTTTTTCTTTTTTCTTTTCTAGGTGGAAGCTCTTCAGTAGTAAAGAAAAATAGTCCAGTTGCTCTCTTTTCGGGACAAAACCTGCTGCTATGATCCACCCATGCATAAATCCTACTTAAATGGTCCAAAACACTGCCTACTGGTTGCAACGTCTGGCTGACTATTCCAGCACCAGGTGGCGCAGTAGGCTTTAAAACAACGACTCCTTCAAGGTCACTGCAGCAAGATTTCATCACTGTTGCTGCTGCTGCTGCCATTGATCCTGTTTACCGAGGAGCTGAAAAAAAAACACCCAAATGAGATGTCAGCTTTGTGGAGAAAAGCCCACTACTCATACTGTAACTTTGAGATTTCGAGATTATCATAGAGGTTTCATTCTGACCAGTCGATGCTGCATCCAGACGAGGCGTTTGAATATCACCATATATATAAATGCATGCATGTATACATATGTATATTAAACACGTGACTCCTACGTGTTGATTAATCTTCCAGATGCTGTTTCCTGATTTACAGGTGTGAGGCATTTTAGATATCATAAACAGACGTTCAGTGCTGAGGTTAGGCTTCATAACCCGGAATCATTCAGCTCTCTGAGTGAAATTATCTTTTAATTCGTAATCGACGGAGAGTCACTTCTAGGAAACGTGACCACAACTGACATGTGACCAACAACGAAACACTGCATGGGAGATCCCTGCCATGCCTCTCTGCACGTACTCGTCTCTGCGTCATCTTTATTTCCGCATCGAAATGCCTTTTGAATTAAAACCCACCCATGGCAGAAAATAATCCCCCCCACACACACACATCCACACTAACACACACGCTCACTCACACGTACGCACACATCTCACGCTACTTCTGTTATGTTTAAAAAAAAATCTTGTTCATTAAATAAATTGGTACTCTTATTGTCAGGATGGAAAATCCGCATCCTCGCCACCGTTTTTCGGCAGGTCTGACTCCTGATGGTGAACGTGCATCTGGACTCGCTCTCGTCTGTGTCGTGAGTCCGTCTCGACCAATAGCGTGGCGCGGCGGCCCCGCTGCTTCCTGGTTCCGTCCGCTTATCACGCGCAGCGCAGCGTCACGAGCGCCTTCTCTGCCTGCCCGCACGAGAGACAGACAGCACCGTCCTTGCACACAGTTAGGCCGGAAAGGTAACCTAACGTCACGATTTCTGCTTTTTTAAATATTCCAACGTAATGAAATGTAGCAGCTGCTAAGGCTCGAGGGTCTATTCTGAAACGGGGTTCAATGTAACGGCTGTTTCCTTCTTTAAATAAGTGTCCACATGTTGGGTTTTAATTCTCGTCGACAAAACTGAACGACTCGTCCTTGCGTAAGGTGTCACTCGTTCCGTTCGTTTGTGCTTTTCCTAGCTCGGACACCAATTTAAATGTCCAGCTCATAATTCCGTGTGTTGCAGGATGGAGCTTTTGGTAGCCCATTTGGTAGTCTATTTTTAAACCGAATCGTCAGCTGGCGAGACCCCTCTCCATTTAGAGCGGCGGTGCGAGTGAGGAAAAGGGCGTCAAGTTGCAGCTCCAAGTTGCAGCCTTTTCTGTCTTTATCAGGACGGAATAGCCCGTGTTGGCGTCTTTTGTTCGTAGTCAAAAGGAGTTGTGGGAAGTCTAAAAAGCCCCACTCGGTGGCTCGGACAGCTACTAGTTGCTTGAAGCAGACATGGAGGTGTGTCCACAGAGGAAAGGAAAATTACTGTGTGGGGCAGGAGTGCTACACCAGTTTCCATTTTCAGGCTTCTTGTCAGTGGACATGCAGAGCCTTCGTTATTCAGTCAATATCGAGGCTTATTTCAGACGTTTATGAAATGTTTTTTTGAAATGTCTATAAAGTAAACAAAAAAAAAATCACACAACTCTTTTGTCACTTGCTAATCTATTCTAGGTCCAGGAGATTTGGAACTTACAAAATAAAAATTGTGTGCAGGAGTTGTGCTTTTAAAGAGCAAAACTATCAAATGTCTGTCCTTTTAATTATTTATTTACACTTGGAAGCCATTTTGCTGCTGTCGCTGACCTGCTTGCTTTTATAGTGGCTCAGAAAGAACATGAACAATGATCAGATGTTTTTATTTATATCATATTTTCCATGTATCACTTCAGTATGCTTTATCATAATGCTGCAGCCCCATCTGTCAGGCTATGATCAGAAGAGTTAACATTGCTTACTTCTGTCCAAATAAAATGGTAAAAACTTATCAAAGTGTATGTTTATTATTGGAAATATCTGTCCCTGTCATACATTTCAGAATATAATGGGAAAGGAAATTTAGTTCTGTTACCAGTTACTTGATGGTTTTCGTTACTCTGGATTTTTCCATCTAGCTGCTTTGATTTGTGTTCTGTGAGTGTTTGTGTAATGTACGTTTCCACACAGGGTTTTTTGAGGTCGGCATCTTTTCCCATTGATTCTGATGTGCTCAAACTCTGCTTTCCAGGGGGAATTCAGGGTACAGATAGGCGTTGAGAGCAGGATAATCCAGGGATTCGTGGCGCCATGGAACAAACCATGATCAATACAGCACTGCAGGCATCATGGCCCGACTGTCTGCCTTAAAACCATCTTTGGCCAACACCATTGAAATTTTCGAGTGATAATGGGGGCAACTCTGAGGTTAGGTTACAGTCCAGGCTTGTAATCTATATCAGTAGAGTGTTGCTGAGATAACACAGAACAAACGTTTCATTTGTGCCAAGTCACTCACCCACTGTCCCCTCAAAGTTGCTGAAAGGATTTGTTGCGTAATTATTGATAACGGTGCAGTTGTGCCAGAATTTGTGCAATGGTTTTTGTAATCTGGGATATTTGTTCAACCCAGTGGACATGCAGAGTTTTTTTTTTTTTTTCCCTCTTTGTGCTGCAGTAGCCACACCTCTCAGTGGCTCAAACATATCTGCCTTTCTGGCTGGCCCACATCCATCTGGCAGAGTGCAGGGCTTGGACACAAGTTGAAACGAAAGAATCAAATTAGACGATTTATTTCCCAGTCTCAGGTCCCCCCTCCTCCATCTGTAGACTACCGCAGTTAATATTTTATTTGCAAAGTCACTGAAGCTTTAACGGCGTAAGTAGCGCAGCAGGACAGCCTGTCTGCATCTGCTGTGGAGCCGCACTGTGGTCACACCTCTGCTGTCATTTCACCCACAGATCCAGAATCATGTCCATCCTGAAGATCCACGCTCGTGAAATTTTTGACTCCCGTGGCAACCCCACTGTGGAGGTCGACCTGTACACCAAGAAAGGTACTGTACACCCATTTAGTCTTCTACTCATTTTTCTCTCACACAACTGTTGAATGTCTGATTTAGGTTTTTTTATCCCAGTTTAAGCTTGAAAGAATCAAGGATATGAAGAGAAGCTTCTGTTAAATGGAAATTTGTGATTTCAATAGGGCTGTTAGAATTTGTGAATGGTGGCCATGATGAAGCTTTTTATTTTTTTTGTAAAAAAAAACTATTTGAACATATTTAATTTTCACACTTAACACGTAATCCCTGAGCATGACCACATTTTAAAGAGAATATGGTTAAAAATGTGAACATTTTTGTAATATTATAGTCTGCACTAATGAGCTGGTGTGGCTGCTCAGACGCCATGTGCTGCTGCAGTGGATCAAATGATGGATGAGTGAAAATAGCCTATGTCACATCATCATGCCCCCACAGCTCTGTTACTGTAATGATTCCTGCACATGCAGTACAGTAGCATATCAGCAACTTGCTTTCATTTATATTATGAAAAAGGGTCATCAGACTCCAAAAAACATCCAGACTTTGGACTACTTGGACTGCTGTCTGTTCATTCTATCAATGAATGACCAGACTGCATCTGTTTTTAGGAGTGCCTCTGTTTTGTGAGCTGAAGCAAATAAAAGCTCAATAACCCAAATGTCCTGAGAATGTTAATGAGGCAACCTGAATGATCACTGACACGGAAGAGAGTGAAACTGGCCACCCTGCCCAGAATGCTCTGGCTGGCTGTTCTGCAGGCCTTAGTGGTTGTGGGTTACTGTTCTGTTTATTGTAAATAGGGTCTGTGATTCTTCTGTGGACAGGATTGCCTTTTTAAGTCTGGCGGCTGTGTTTTGCCATCATTAACAGCACAGAGCACAGTGAGTGTGTGCCTGTTGTCACTTCTCTGATCTGTTTTTTATCTTAAATTCATTTAAGCTAAGAAAAGTCATCAATTTTTTTTATCAATTTCCTTCAGATTAGGCTGGTTTGGAAGCTTTTGATTTAATAGCGAGACAAATGGTTGACCCCTCCCCCTGCTGCTGCCAGCTGATTTGTTTTCTGTGAACAAAATGAATGGGGGGGGGCTGAGACAGCTGCAGCGTCCTCTTGTCCTAAGCTTTAAATCCTCTCAGACTCTCGCTAGCTCTGCTGCCCCACTAAGCAAATTGAATAGATTTTTGTGCATATTTCTCTCCACTTGAGGAAATCCAAAATGGCTGATCTTTTTCTTTTTTTGTGTGTGTGTGGGGGCGTACCTTGGTATCCTGCCACAGATTCTCTGCACATGCTCAGTTGGCTGGATGTCTCTCTCTGTTACATCACAACCTTGTGTTGCAAAGCCAGGACAGCTTCCTGTCTCCATGCTACGTTTTCCTCTTTTTAATAGAGAATGACTCTAGCTGACAGGGTGGATTAAAAGCTATACGCTCTATATATTGCCTCTAAATTGCAAATTTATCCGTCATGGTAACATCCCTTATGACCCGTTATTCTTCCCTATCACTCTTTTTTTCTTTTTTTTTTTTTGTATATCTTGGTTATGACAAAGTAAATTTAAAAAATGTCCTCTGTGTTTTGAAGGTCTTTTCAGAGCTGCCGTTCCCAGCGGTGCCTCCACAGGCATCTATGAGGCTCTGGAGCTCCGTGATAATGATAAAACACGCTACATGGGCAAGGGTAAGCCTTCTCCTTTCCTTCTCACCATAAACCTGCTAGTTACTTTCATCCTTTTTGCAATCCTTTTAACTACTTTCAAAACTTATACAAAGTCTTGCTTCATCTCTTGTTTATTTTCAATTGCTTCATCTCTCTTCCTCCTGTTAGGAGTCAAAAGAGCAGTTAAATATATAAATGAGTTCTTGGCCCCTGCATTGTGTAACCAGGTAAATAAAGTGTGGAAAAAAGAAACGGGATGACTTTTGTGAAAACGTCTGCACAGCAGCATGAAAAATTAGTTTGCTTCTAACCTCGTCGGGCACTAACGGATGTTCACAGACCTCAAAAGCATTACAGTCAAAGGCTGAATTAGTTTTTATTCATTTTTGTTATGATACGACATCTTCACATAAATCCGGATGCTCTGTGGATATCTGTCCTGCCTGTACTGCATGGTTTTCCTCTGTCTGGGTCAGTCATGGTCTGCTTGTCCCTTGCAGGTGTGACAAAAGCAGTTGAGCATATCAATAAAACTATTGCACCTGCACTGGTTAGCAAGGTAGGACCACTTATTGTTTGACTAATATGACTGTGTGCTAATGTTAGAAACCCAACAATAATTGATCACTTCCTTTTCATTAAGCCTGAAAACAAAATAAACCTTTTAAGACATTTCTAAATGGTTACATTAAAGTTTGAAATCATCTGTAAGTCAAAAATGGATACATGTGAAATATTTTTATTTTTATGTAATTGACAGGATACGTCAATTGTAAAATTACACAGTTCTGTGAGGCTTCCGTTGCTGTGTTTTCTTCTGTACTAACAAACGAGATCAGTTTGAGTTTTTTTTTGTCTTGTTTTTTTTGTATTTGTTTTTGAAAAGCTGAACTTGTCCTGTCTTGCCCAAACAGAATGTGAACGTTCTGGAGCAGGAGAAGGTCGACAAGCTGATGCTTGACATGGATGGCACAGAAAACAAATGTAAGCCGCCCCCGTTTTATTTTTGGAATTTCTGATGGATTATTGATTTGTCATTTTACTTACTAAGTACTAAATTCTTGTCTGTATTTTATTATTTCATCCATTTTGCTGGTTCATTTTTAATGTGTCGGTCTTAAATTTAATGTATTTTTTTTCTTTTTAAATTGTTAAAATACAAACAAATGAATGACTTTAATGACGTGGCCCAATAAATGTTTTGCCCAATAAAGTTAAGCATTTTTTCATCTTGTCAGTAAATGTGACTGACAGGATACACCAGAAATTAGCCACTGTTTAGCTGAATCTGACTCGTCCAAGAAAACCTGTAAAATCCTGTGACTGTTGGACAGAAGTTTGATTGATTGATGAAGTTTGTCAGAAGGCACCACAGCAAGCACTATACTCTATAAAGGGTTCATTGGAGGTTATGCTAATTTGGGACTGAATATTTTTGGCCAGTTGCCGGATTAAATGTATCTATATGTGGGTAATTTTCCACAGTGGAAAAAGAGCAGTGTCTGTACCACATTGACAGTTCCACAATGCATTATTTAAGTCTTCAAAGACACAGCTCTGTGTTCAGATTATTGTACTTTGAATAGACGCAGCAGTTGATTTGTTGTGTCTCTCCCTCAGCTAAGTTTGGTGCTAATGCCATCCTGGGCGTCTCCCTGGCTGTGTGCAAGGCTGGTGCTGCAGAGAAGGGCGTTCCCCTGTACCGCCACATCGCCGACCTGGCTGGCAACCCCGAAGTCATCCTCCCCGTCCCTGTGAGCATAATGGTTCAGTTAGCCAAGCTAAGCACTAATGGCTCTTTGGAGGCTGTCAATGCTGGCCTGCCCAACAATAACTCTTAACCAATGCTCCAAAGAATCATTGTACAGGCCACGATTCCATTAGAGCGGGAAGCTGATCGTCTCGGTTTCCCCTTCAGGCTTTCAACGTCATCAACGGCGGCTCCCATGCAGGCAACAAGCTGGCCATGCAGGAGTTCATGATCCTCCCTGTTGGAGCCAGCAGCTTTAAGGAGGCCATGCGTATTGGTGCTGAGGTCTACCACAACCTGAAGAATGTCATCAAGGAGAAATATGGCAAGGATGCCACCAATGTTGGGGATGAGGGCGGCTTTGCCCCCAACATTCTGGAGAACAAAGAAGGTATGAGAAAATGCTTTCCCCCTCCATATAAAAAAAAAAAAGTAAGAATGCGGGCTGTAAACTGCTTTTATGAAACATTTTGTTTCGTGGGTACGCTCCCACATACCCACGAGGAGAGTCTTGAAAGCTTTGCATTCTTTGGCTCTTCTTAGAAGTGCTTCACTTCTCATTTTACTCTCTGTGCTGACACACAGTTTCTAAATGAAGGCCATAGCTCATTGAATGCGTAGCCTGCTGGCCTCTGACATGCAGAGTCCTCAGTGGATACTCGTGTATGAAAATGATCATTTGTATTTTACTGGAAGCCCATTGGGCACATTTTGAGTGATATTTTTCTATACATCAGCTCTGGAGCTGCTGAAGAATGCCATCGCCAAAGCCGGCTACACGGACAAGATTGTTATCGGCATGGACGTGGCCGCTTCTGAGTTCTACAAGGCTGGCAAGTACGACCTGGACTTCAAGTCCCCAGATGACCCCAGCCGCTACATCTCCCCTGACAAGCTGGCTGATCTCTACAAGAGCTTTGTCAAAGATTATCCTGGTGGGTCTTGCATATTTTGTTTGTAAAACCATTCAGTTCTTCATTTCAGCAGGATGTACATCCTCAGATATACTTAAGTCAGCTCTGCTGTATCAGCATATAGAAATTAAGTATGTGGTTATTTGTTTCCGCTGCACCCAAGTGACAAACATTGTTTTTGAGCTGGATGGCTCGCTAACAGGACTTGTGTAATGCCCTTTGTGTGTTTTTTCACCGATGCATACATCTTTCTTCGCACCCTCACAGTTGTTTCCATTGAGGACCCCTTTGACCAGGATGACTGGCAGGCATGGACCAATTTCACAGCCAGCACCAGCATCCAGGTGGTGGGAGACGACCTCACCGTCACCAACCCCAAACGCATTGCCAAGGGTGTGGCCGAAAAGGCCTGCAACTGCCTGCTGCTGAAGGTCAACCAGATCGGCTCGGTCACAGAGTCCCTGCAGGCGTGAGTGTCCACAACAACAGCAAAGGCCTTTCAGTTGTAAGCAGTAAACAGATGTAAGATGACTAAGGGGGGGGGCATCCCGTTTGTTTTAGCTGCAAGATGGCCCAGAGCAACGGCTGGGGTGTGATGGTGAGCCACCGCTCCGGAGAGACGGAGGACACTTTCATCGCTGACCTCGTTGTTGGCCTGTGCACTGGACAGGTGAAATTTATTTTGTATTTTTTTTTGGGGGGGGGGTTAATGTCAGCAGTGTTCAGATAATTTTTAAACCAGACCAGAGTCTAATGTGGTGTTCTACTCCTTTCACAGATCAAGACAGGAGCACCTTGTCGATCTGAGCGTCTGGCCAAGTACAACCAGCTCCTCAGGTGAGTCTGCGCCAAAGAAAAGCAGCTAAAAACAGGAGTCACGCCATTTAAAAAATGTAAAAAAACAATAATAATTTCGGTGTTCCCTAACAAAACCATCACGTATTTCTTCAGGATTGAGGAGGAGCTCGGTGACAAGGCCCGTTTTGCCGGCCAGAACTTCAGGCACCCCATCTGAGCGGAGCCCTGCTCTCTGGGCCACCGTGTGTTCAACGCTCATAAATAATCCCCACACGCGTACGCCACGCTAGGTTGCCTGCCCTGTATGGAGAGAAGACGGAGAGCACTACTGAAATCCAAGGTCCAAGTCTGTGGCGTGGAGACGCAGCAGTACATCCTGAAGCAGCCTCTGCTCTGCTCATCCTCAAACTGTGCTTTAGCTCCTGAATAGTGTTGGTCCTCGTGTTTGTGTCCGTGTTGCCGTGTGAGAGATTTTTTTTGGTTTAGCTTCTTGTGAGTTTTAGTGAATGTGGTCCTCTGAGTTTAGAGCTACTGTAACTTTAGAAAGCCTCTGCCTCGAGCACTGGTAAGAGTTCTGTATGTGCAATGTGTCGCATCTGATAAAAGGTTATGTATTGCTCCAAGCGTGGCAGAAATATGAAATAAAAAAATATAGTTTCAAAAGTTGAGTTTTTTTTGTGTGCTTTTTTCCCCCCACAAATAAGCTGCTTGTCACAGCTTCATAATAAACATTGAACGGCTCCTGAAGGCGGTGAAAGCACAATCAATTAATACTGTGCAGCTTAAGTTGAATTTGCTCTTCAGGAGTTGCTGCTTCTGCCTGTGAGAGGCCTGTGATGCAATCTGAGAGCTTGCCAGAGGCAGAAACATGAACCCAGTGCTGTGTGTTGCCAATTTTGTCCCCTGAGTAAAGGAATGTTGAGGCTCCCTGATAGCTCTTTGTATTAAGCTTTGCCAAGATAAATGAGGGTCTATTCACCGATGGCATGGTACCACAGGGAACTAACTGCCAGCTGGGTTCACGCCACACCACTTCTCTTTGTCCGAGCCCCCTCTGAACCTGTCTACATTCTGTCAGAGAGGAAAGCTTTGACAAATGACCGATGCAAAGACACAGTCTGTCACAGGGGAATCTACATTCAATGATGGGAAAGGGTTCAACCTTTCTCAAAAAATAAAAAACATTTAAAATCGTATGGACTCTTCAACGCATGGGTTGACAGGATTGCTCTGGAGAGGAGTATTTCTTTGTGTTTCCTGCCATCTAGTGGTAACATTCCCACATTGCACCTTTAAGCAAATATAGGTAAATGATTCCAGGATAAATCAAACCTATATGATTAAGTGATTGCAAAAGGTGATAATTAGATAAATTGATAATTGTGTGCACATTTTATCCCCCTAAAAAGTAAATATTCTAAGGCTGGCTGACAGTTCCTAAGGAAGATGTTAATTGTTGGCATGAAATATAGAAAAAGTGGCTTAGGCTGGAGACACTTTTAAGGTCATGATTAAGGAAAAGAAAAAGGACAGCCTGCGCAAATAGATATGAAAATAAGCAACAACTAGTCTTAGACACATCAAATACGTTGTGCACATGCGCCCTGATTACAGCATCACATCACAGTGGTTATGATTTTTTCCCACCTCCTCCTGTAAAAGCTGCTTGACTGATCTTTAACACCCAAATCTCTTATGTTCAGTGACTGAACTGTGCTATTTATTAACGCATCGACTTGTGCTTTACGCTCTGTTTAGTCGTAGTTCGGAGCGATTCTTTTCTATTCTGTCGTTTTCCTCGAGCGCGAAAACAACACTCACGTGCATTACTGTGGAAACCGTATATCATGTTGATGTGTAATATCATAGGAATATTTCCCATTCCAACAAATCTCACACGTCATGTGTTACTCGTGTTTTATGCACAGCTCCTCTCAGAGGTGTCCTATTGTTAAAAAAAAAAACCCAACATAAAATAAGTCACTGCAGCTGTATTGTTTTACAACCGAGCCTTTTTTTTTTTCTTTTTTTTTTTGTCAGTGCTCAATGACAGTCACTTATCGTGTTTGCCTACATGAGGATGAAGCCGTGGCTGGCGCACAGTTGACACCCCCGGAGGAGTCCCAGTGAGGCTGGATGTTCCCAGCTTTGGCCAGTGGGTGACGATATTTTACCGGTTGAACTTTGAGAACCCCCAACTGCTTTCACCCCAAGATGAAGAAGGATGCTGTCATGCTGAGTACCTCTCATATTCACTAGTCTGAGCATCCCGGCAACGATTACTCCCTCTTTACTCTCAAGTCCATCACTTATGACAGCATTATATCAAACGTGGGTCGCTCCGTTGTAGCTCCATAAGACAAGACACACAGGTGGCACTGCAGCTGTTGTACTACCCGTGCAGTGGCGACACTTGGCTAACTAACGTTGGCTAATTGCCCCTGCTGCTGCTGCTATTGTTTATTGTTGCAGTCTCTCATCAAACAAATCACAGATGTTGTAGATCAAGCTCTCAAAGGTAAGTGCTGTGAGCTGCAATCGGCTTCTTCTTTGCTTTGGACATGCATCAATAAGTGGGCAAGAAATGACAAATATGGAGGGATAGTTTATAAACGTTGGGGCTGTTAACGTTCATCCTTTCTCGCTAGCAGTTGGGCTAATTTGCCTATTAGCATCGGCTAGCTAGTTAGCTGATAGACTTGTTTGCCCCTCACTGTTGCTGGCTACACTGTACTGACGTTAGCGGCTAACGCCAGTGACTAGCACTGATTGGGAATGCCAGCGAGGAGCAGTGTAATGTCTGGATACAAACAGCTCATTGACACCGGTTAGCTCAGACCACATGCAATACACACAGCGTGGCATTTCTCTAGAAATAGTTTTTCGGATGCGAACCTTCAGCCATGTTGCAAAAACCTCAAAGCAATTGCTTTTCTAATTTTGTTTTTAACCAGCCAGTGTTTTCCGGGGAGTAGTCAGAGCCCGTGGAGCTATTGTCATTAGCTGCTGGAGACGTTAGCTGGCGATGCTAACCTACTGCCTTTGTGTGTTTTAGTTGTGCTCAGTTGTTGTGTTGCTCATAGTTTTGTGGTAATTTGCGAGGACAGTCTGGGCTGCTTTTGGGCACAACTAACACAAGATGACAACACAGACGTGTTGACTTGTGGAAACAAAGATGCAAGGCTGGCAAAATCTTCTCTTTGGCAGTAATGTGTTAAGAAGAAAATACAACGTGCACAAAGTCCCAGAATTTCAAAACATTACAACAGAAGGGATTAAACAGAGATATGATCTATGTTTGCAAACTTTATTTAATGGGGAAAGCAGAATTATTGTGTAACTGAAGTTAAAGTGTACTTTAAGTTTGAATATAGTAAACAAAGGAGAATTCACTTTAAATACTTTAGGAATAGAAATGTTGAGGTGATTAAAATCTAATTTGGTGTTTGATCCTAAAAAGAAAGTATAATTTAACAACCAAGAAAAATAATTTCTTTGGTGGATTTGGCCTGACAGCCTCCCCCTCAATAATGAGCTCCTCTGCTGATAATGAACACACGCCACAATAAACCATTAAAGGAGTAAGAAACATTTGTTTGCCTTATAACGACCTAGCTATTTTTGTTTGACGGGGAGAATGCGGCTCCATGTTTGACAGCACAGCCTGCGTTTCCTTACTTGTCACCATTAGGCAGGGTGCAAGGAAATCATCCATACACCTTTTTGATATTTTGACAGCAGAGATGTAAAATGAGCTTGACACTGCATTCCCTTCAGTGGCTGTAAACAGCTTAACAAGGACGGGTTCTGATAGAGTGCTGCTGTTCTCCCACTACTTTAAGCATATAACCAGCCTTTGGCAACTGTTCAAGTTCTCCGGATAATGGCACGCCGGAGAGAAAGGTCACAGCACAGAAACTCACAAGAAGCTGCACGCTCGTGGTCTGTGATGTTGGTTACACACTAATGCTTAGAACAGAGGGCCCGCTCGCACACACACTCATGACTTCATATTATTGCACCCCGTCCTCTGCTGTCAAGGCGGCACATTTTGAATCATGTGAGTACAGTGAGTTTGCTAAAGATCATGACATCTTTCTGTTTTTGGGGGGAGGAGGGAGGGATGGGGGTGGCCTCATAACCTTTGAACACTCATACATCTAAGATAATTGCTCATGTGATTTATTCCTTTCTTTATTTTTTCCTGCTGGTGTGTCCTTCTGCCAGTGGCTTAAGCGGTTGCGATTGAAATGTTCCTGAACTATCATTTAGACCATAAACTCGCCGGGGTGAGGTGCAGCGGTCTGCCATTACAGGCTATATGTTGATTACCACTTCGGCACGGCTGGGGCTCCAAAGCACCTTAATGTCTGGTTTTCGTGAAAAGCGAATTCTTTAGCTGCCGCCTAGATGATAATTTAGAAAAAAATGAAGCTTAAAACTGAACATTTATGGTGTTTGTTTGTTTCTTTCATGTTATTCCCAGAGCCCTGATGTGGTCCCGGGGTGCCTGTGCAGTGTTTCATTTAGCATGGGGGCAGATTTGGGTAAAATTACTTTTAGTCCCGTTTCCAGTGACACACCCTGTCCATCCAGTGTTAATCAGGCTGTGTGGCTTTAGTAGCGCCAGAGTGATGATAAGAAAAGTGTAATAAAGCGGCTATTTGCCTTTGGAGACTAATGTGCGTTTGAGTAATGGCTGCTGCCTGTGAGTTGAAGGCCGGACCGTGATGAGGAAAATCCCTTTTCACTGCGCTCTGACACCTCTTTGTTGGATGATGTGTCAATACACATACTCTGGAATTCAATACGCACATGATGAGCTCAAGTGGCGTTTTGCTTTTTGCCACCTATACGCCGTCACCCTTTTCCTCCCAGAGTCGTTACGAGAGATGACTCTCTATTCTAACGTCTGTCTCTGGCTCCAGCCGCTTACACTCTGTATTCTGAAGCACCGTGGCATTATGCTGCGGTACAAGATGGTGCTGGGAGCTGTCATTGGAGTGACTACCCCGTGTTTTAAGAGGGGCATTATACTGTCAGCTGCAATATTATATTTCAAAGAGAGGCGATTTGGCTGATTTATGTTTTGAGTATGTTTTGCCGAAGGTTTTCACATGCCGAAGGAAACTGTGTTGGTTTACAATGCGAGCCAGCAGTGGAATGTGCTGTTAGGGAGCCGGGCAGAAAATATCCAACAATCTAGACATCACACTTGCATTCACGTGCTTAGCCTTGTGTTTATATCTCTATGTTTACGCGTAGCTGCGTCAAAGAGCATCCAGTGGACAATGAGGATGGAAGTGGAGGAACAGATTTCGCTTTTCCTTGTTCTGTGTTAGATATCTGTTTCATTGCGAGATATCTGGCTGTTATATAGAAAATTAATGCCCCGAACAAAGGAGCAATGTTCACTCAAAGACCTCTTGATGGGCCATTCAAGTGCTGTATATTCATTAAAAATAACAATCTGTCAGCACTTACTGACACCACGCACAACAAGCCAAGCTCTCTTTATTGTTCTCCGAAGATGTTTTTCAGTTCCCGTGCCAAGAGCCGGGTAATTGGCTGTAGCAAAGCCTTGCATGTGTTGTTTTAAGATATTGGACTGACACGCACAGGGCAGACTGGCAGAAACGAGGCAGGCACACATTCTTCCTCGCTCTCTTCCTCCTCCTCCCGCTTTCCCCCAGCGAGTCAGAGGAGGCAAGACGTTGGACGTGTTTTGTGTTCTCTGACAGCTTCCCTTCACCTCTCATAAGAGGAGATCCAAGCAGGCCGCATCATATCTCATCTTTGTTTGACTCAGACCTGGCTCGCAGCTCCACAATTGTGCCAAGAAGATGGTATCGGCAAGTGGCATTCCTCTTAACAATTGTAAATAGTTTGCCGCCTGCTGCCGGTGGTACTCGATGCAATAGGCGCGATCAAATCTGAGCTCAGCCGTGCTGAGGTTTGTTTCAGGGCAGGCTTGCCACGCACACCCCTTATCTGAATAAGACACATTGTGTTTTGCGCCGTGGCCTGCCTCTCGGAAGGTCACAGATAGCCTGCATAGTTGCCATGTTGAACTTAGCATGTTGTAACTCACCACATTTTGCTGTCCTTTGTGCTCCGTATGTGAGTGGTTGTACAACAGTGTGTGTGTGGGGGGGGACTGGAAATGGAGTGTTGGCTAATATTTGAGTTGTGAGGCAACAGCGAGTAAAGATGTGAGGAAATGGCAGCAGCTTTAAAAAAAAAAAAAAAAAAAAATCTTCTGTTATAAATTCCTGTGACTTGTCTCCTCACACGATGGAGGATTCGTCGTAAGTCGAGCTAATCTGGTGTTAAACCGAAATCTAAGGCGCCGGCGATGATCTAATTCTTTTTTAGTGTTTTTGGAGAGGCAGGCTATTAATAGCATTAAGTCGCTCATAGTGCAACAACACATGAATTGTAAGAGAAAGTCAAAAATACCAGTCAGCCATTTGCCATTTCAGGAAAGAGGGAAATGAAATGGTGTAGGATCAGCTGTCTGGGCCCCTAAGGAGAAAGAGAGAGGGGTTAGGGTGGAGTGGTTGGAAGAGGAGTGCTTTGCCGCGGTGTACGTGTGTGTGTGTGTGTGTGTGTCAGTACTGATTAGGTAAGAGATTGCCTCATGTAATGACATGGCATGGTGCTAGTGGTGCAGAAACACAAACAATGCATACCAGTGTTTTAGAGCGAGTACCCCCTGCAGCTGCCTGCCTGAAGACGTTTATATAGACACACACACACACACACTCTCCCCTCAGTCTTCCAACATATTTATGTTTTTCCTTTTTTTTTCTTTCACCTAGACATGCACTCACTTTTCCTCTTTTTTTTCCGTCCCCCGTTGACTCCTTTTCCTCCTCCAGCACAGATAAAAGGTGGAGGTGATGACAGGAAAGAGGCACAATGGAGTGTGTAGGTTTCTATTAGCGCTCATTGTTACTGTTTTCCAGCGCAAATATGTGCGATTGAATAGCTCCGTAACCTGGCAGACCTCCTGCTTTGTTTGTTTAACCTTAAGCTCAAAGGGAACAAGCCGTGTACCGTTCCAGCGTTGGAACAATGACGTCTTCGGTTAGCTGAAGACCCGCGTCCCACTCTGGTCTGTTGTCATGTGTTTTGGCCGAAATGATAAGAAAGCGTGAAAACCTACAATGGCGAGCTCTTATTTATAGTTATCAGAGCGCCGCCTCCATTAACAAGTCTATACAATGCAGCTGATGCAATTGATTATTTTATGGAGAGGTTTGTCAATATCTGCTGTCCTTTGTATAGACGAACATGACTTTGCCATTAATTAAAGTGGCCGTAATGGCTCGTTATTATGTGTACTTCTGTGCAATTGAAGTGTGTGCAGGACATTGATTTTCAACACTGTTTGAGACAAATCATTCACAGATCTTTTGATAATGTGGCCGTTGTGCTTTGCGGTGTCTGTGACTAATAGCAATCCTGCACTTGTGCTGTGACGACACACACGAGGCTGGCTCTGCAGAGCTGCGTGGTCTGTGACTGATGTTTTAATGGAGACTGCAGACAAGAGAAAGGTTGCCCAGGGTTTATGCAGCCCGGAGGGACAGACCCCGCTGACATCGCCACTCTCTGTCCTCCTGTTCACAAGGTGCTCTCGCTGAACGGCGCCCTTGCTCGTCCTTGCAGGTTAGCCTCCAGTTCAGAGGCTGGAACTCGGAGCGAGATCCACCGGGTTTAAAGATGGACATCTTGTCTATGCACCTCAGTTTCAGGAGCCTTCGCAGAGAAAATGAGTTCTGAGGATTGGGTTTAGATTTGCCACTGTAGCACTTCCACTCTGATACACTCTAGCTACCATCAAGGGAAGCTTGTCAGAGACGGAGAGAGAGAGAGGAGAGGGGGGGGGTAGAGGGAGGGATGGGGGAGAAAACAGCAAAGCACAGCAGTGCTATCTAATAGATCAATTTGTAATAAATCTGTTGCCTCAAGCTGTTGTTGTTCGCTTCTACTCAGTAAAAGGTGTCTGCGTTTCTCAGGCAAGAAAATGCTTGTCAGGCTGGGCATACAGAGCTATCAGCAACGAGACGCGCCTAAAGCACAGCAAATCGTTTTCAGTGTGCTCAGTTTACATAGGTGCAAGACACTGCTCCCTTATCTGAAGATTCCATTGGTCAGAAAGGGGCGTTATGGCCAATCAATACCGCTGAGCACTGAAATCAAGCAGCAGAGCACCCCTCACATTAAAATTTCCCCATTATCAAACATGACCCATTAATCATGATGGAGGAGCTATTGATTAGGCCATCAGCAAAGGTTGGTCAATTTATTTACCGGGGCTCGTTGCGCCGTGCGAGGATCTGTGGGAGAAGTGCTGCTGTACTAAAAGCAAGTGGCAGAATTCAAATGATCCAATTATTATGACAGCAGTTTGATCTTTAAGGTAACACAGGAGCAGGCCTCTGTAAAGACCACATGGGACCTCTCCTGCTCCTCCTCCACTAGCAGCCATATGGACCGTACTAATTGTGTTTTACGCCAGCCATTTTCCCTGGTCCATCGGGGAGTTGTGGAAGTGCTGTAGCTATAATGTCACCGGCAGTGAGCTGGCTCATGAAAGAAACATTAGAAGGCAAGATGAAAAGACATAGAAGCAATACACTGCAAGTCAACACAATTATTGATTTTATTCAAATGAAATCTGTGCTTCTGCAGGCTGAATCTGATATCTGTTGCCTTTCCTGAGTTCTCTCTGTAATTTCTCTCCCAGTTGGAACTGCTGTCTTTCAGCAGGATCCAGTCCAGTCTTACACGTGCAAGTTGTCATAAAAAGTGACATGCTCTCTGTTTAAGGATGTAGTTAAAATGATTTTTTTTTTAAACCCAGATTCACTGTTAACAGACGTGATGATGCAGGTTTTGCGTGTGAACAGCTCTCTCATAGGCTTTGTTTTTATAAAACATAAATGCTGACGTGGCTGTTGAATGTAAAGTGCCCCCCTCGGTATTTGTTCTGGCTCTGTGACCCGGGATTGGTAGTAAAATATTTAAAGTGCACAGTGTTACTAAGGCAAATCACTGTGTTTGAATGTGTTTATGATGTGCGACCACGAAAAGGGCACATCTATGGAAATTAGATCCTGTGAAGGAGGGGTGGGGCTTTGGAGTGTTGATGGCATTGGGGGGAGAAAAAAAAGAGGAAAAAGAAAAAGAAGAAAAGCGTGTGTTTCATTGTGTTCCCCAACAGTTTTCTCGTAATTATTGAAATTGTCGCCGCCGTGAAGCTGTGAATCTGTACCATCTTCTGTCAATAAAGCGGCAGAGGCAGCTGAGCTGAGGCTTTGAAATAAAAAGCAATCAAGCCTCCAACATCCGGTCCCTCGCCACAAAATGAAGCAGCAGAAATCCTAATTAACTGAGAGGATGAGCCGCTCTTACTCCAGTGCTTGGCTAGCTGCTATACTCTAATGAAGACACTGTGCTAGTCTGCTAGTCCCCCCCCCCCTCCTCAGCCCCTCTTTTTCCTTCCCTCTGCCAGCCAGCCCTCACTATCTGGATTTGGCTTGTCTGGGGTACCTACTCCCCCCTTTTTCTTTCTCTCCCACCTCATCTCCTCCTTGTGTGTGTGAAGTTGTTGATGTGACCGATGCACTGATGGAGTGAGAGAAGCCTTGTAGCCTGGAGGCGTGTGGACGCCCTGGATATCGGTGAGCTCCATGATGGCCTCTGTGTTGGTTATTGCTGCTTATGTAAAGTGCTTCAAGAGAGAGAGATGTGGGGTGTGTTTGTGTGGGGAGGGGGAGGCGGGGGAGGCACTGAACTCGTCCCATTGATTTCACAGATCCTCTTTAAGATGACAGTACAGTTGTCTTTCTGTGTCATCTTCCAGTGCCCTTTTTGGAATCTACGAGGTGGCAAATTACTCCTGTCATCAGCGGCCCGTATTCAAACAGCCGTCTGCGTGCTGCTGAAAGTGAGGTTAAAGCTTACTCTGAGCGTCTGATATCCGTTTGTGGCAGTGACAGTTGCATTGTGGTGATGTGCCACCGCCGTAGTGTCAGTCAAAACGGGGACTTTTTTTTTTTTTTAAGGCCCGGCAAAGCAGCTTGAATTCAAAGTGCTTATCCGCACTCCCGTTTGGTATGGAGGCGAGAGCGATTGTTTGTGGCTTGAAGCCCCAAACCTCAGCTCTTAACCAGCTGCTCGTCTCCATTTATGAATCTGTCCTTTCTCTTTGCTCTCCGCGAACGGCTGCGGCGTCGCCCCCGCCCCTCCCCTTTTGTTGTACCAAGCAGCCGAAAAGCCTCCAGGGATACGCAGACAAATGGAGGACAGCGACAGGTGAGGCTCTGTCCCTCCATTTCTCCATCTGTCTGTCTCCCCTGTGAGCACTCTAGCCGACAAGTTTCCAGCCACTCAGAAGCAGCAAATCGACTCTCTGTTGGCTTCACTGTCACTTAGCTGAGCTGGGCCATAGCAGCTCAGCAAGAGTCCTCCTCCTCCTTTCAGCACCTCCTCAGCTGAGGAAAACGCCGTTTGTCATGGCGCAGCTGAAGCCTTGTTATTTGCTTATACTAACTAATTCCTGCCCTTGAAAAACCTCCATCTTTGCAGCCCCATGTCTGCGGTAATCGGCCGATGGCGGCCTGACCGCCGTCCCCTGTAGGTGAGCTCCAGCCGATTTGTTAGTCGCCCTGTATTCGTCAGCACCGCTCGAACCTCTCATCAAGGTGCTTTTGTTTCCACGCACAGCCCATGATTTGCGACTGAGGACGAGAGAGAGCGCTGTCAGACTTTGTGCCTGGCTTTATTCTTGGCACAAAGCAAACAAACGCGCTCGGCACAAAGGCAGCCCTCGCTCTAAACACCAGCGAGGTAAGGCGGCACCTGGCTTTGCGTCACGCTCCTGCACCTGCTCTCGCATGCAGGCTCCACTGCATAGACACATGGTACGTGTAATGACAGCCAGAACCTTTTTTTTTTTTTTTTTTTTAATAACGGCAGGAGGTTAGATTTCACTCCTCTGTGCGACAGCTTTGTCACAGGGGAGAGATTCACCACCACCTCCGGGAGTGCTCAGGCTCCTCCTTGAGAGAACCTACAATTCACCCTTTCTTCTCCCCGTTTCCCTCTGTATTTAACACGCAGCATTTTAGTTTAATCAACAATCAGCAAGTGAATATCTCCAGATAAAACAAATCCCAATCTTTTTTTGTTTTGTCCTTTATTTCCTTTCAAATACATTACCCTTCACAAGATTGATTTTTCCTTGTCTGTGCCATCCAGATGCAGAACTGAAGGGGATGAAAACACACATTGAAAACTTAAAGGACACATAAAATGTGGTTTTAAACCCCGTGATTTTTTTTCCCCCTTCTCTTTGCCCATATCGCACCTCCGCGCACACACAGCTGCTCGCGTTACACTGGACCCGTCCACCTTGTATTTGCTGTGGCAGCGAGATAAAGACGATGAAAGTGACAAATATGTGTGACATTTTCTGAGTCTGGAGCTGAGAAATCGGCGTGCATGTGCACACGCATAAGAACGGGAGTAGAATTATGACACTTGCGCTGGTGGGGAAGAAAGACTGACAAGCCGGTTTTAATTGTTTGTGACACATATCATTAAAAACAACACGAATGCGTGGGGGAGCCAGGAGATGGCGGTCTGTTGGACAGCCTAGAGGAGAGTCTGAGAGGAACACTACCACGTTTGTGTCTCCTTCTGTTCTCTGAGCCATAAACCTTTCACAAGCATTTACCCAACAGAGATTTTCTCCCCCTCCTCCTCTGTTCACCTCCTCTCCTTGTTTGTGATCCTGCGGTGCTACTAGTGGGATACCTCCCAGACCTCTTGAATGAATCCTCTAATATCCTTGTCTCCGCTTTCAGCCGTGGTTCTCAGCAAATATCTGCAGCACTGCCTGATTTGACTTGGTAATTGGGCATTGATGAGTCTTGGGGGAAAAAGGAGCACAAAACCTTGCAGGAAAAATCCACTTCTGTGAGGTGGAAGTAAGGACAGAATCGGACTCCTCAATAGCAATCGACCCCAGTTTTTCAAAAAGAAAAAAAAAGATTGCAATAGAAATGGAGGATTCTAGGATTTAGCTGTCATCTGTTGATGCCTTTGGCTGTCTGCTATTCCTTTAGGGGGATGGGAGGAAGAGAGGTGAGATAAGCTTCACCTCCCAGGCTTCAAATCAATTTGTATCCCCCCCCCCCCCGCCTTGATACACCAGGTTGTTTCACCAGAACTGTAGATTATTTACATCTAAAGCTGAGCTCCCTGCTCACAGAATACAGTTTAGTGTGGAAGGCATAAAGAGTAGCCAAGCCAGGAGTAATGGGGGAGATGAAAGCAGAGTCGCTTAAGCACTCTGTTATTTGAAGCACATTTCAATTGCTGTTGATGTCAGTAGTCTAATAATTCATCCTGCTAGTTTTTATCACGCTCACGCACACTGGCAAACACAGACACAGGGCCACTGCTCGCTGACACAAATTCCCCTCTCTGGCGAGGCTAGGCCCCCTCTAATATAAAACAAGCAACTGGAAGATGAAATACTCGTCAGACTGGCATCTCAGCGAGCCCATCTTACAGATGAGTAGAGCTGCTAACAAAAAGCTCGGGCTGACTGCGCCCAGCTCCCTCACAGGGGCATCTTGTCTATGTTATCATTCCAGCTTCTGCTGCAATTAATATTAATGCGCTTTAAAGCACGCTCCAGCAGCCCTGCCTCCCTCTCGCTGTTTCTTTGTGCGTATGCCTGTCTGTGTGTGTGTGTGTGTTTGGGAGTCAGGAGGAAGAGTGCAATAAAGCCAGCACGGGGATAAGAATCTAGGCAGGATATGACAGCCCTCATGTCAGATGTCGCAGAGCTTGAGGGATATGTGGATAAAGACAAGGGATTGAAGCTGGATCCCGACCAGCCGAGCGGGCAGGTAGCGGGTAGTCCACAGCGTGGACACAGCAGCTGGACCGGGGGCCGCGCGCATCCTGTTTATTTAGTCGTGTTGTAATAATGCTTGACCTTTTCTTTCAAGTGCACGGCCTGACCTTTCCGAAACCCCGCTCCTGTACAAATCAACGGCTGCATGTGTCTCGCATAAGCGCACACGCGCTGCGAGGAGAGGGAGATGGGCACCTCCTTTGCGGGGAGCTTCATGGCCTGCCAACTCACCGAGTGGATTGTTCCAAATTAGCATGCATTAGGTGGTTAGTGCAAAGCATTTAATTATGCCAGATGACGCTAAACTGTCTATGTTACGATTAGCCCAACGCGTTACAACCCTAATCTCCTGATTTTGTTCCCCTCTCGTAGCTGGGGTAAAAAGGAGGTACCAGGCCGAAAGGGGGGGGGGGGGTCGTCCCGGCTAGAAGAATAGAGGATTTATTTTCTTTCAAACAATTCGGATGTGTCCGTACACCATGGAGAGAAGGTCTTGATTTTTGTTGCCGTGCTTATTGTTTAGAGTGGACCTTAAGCTTTTCTGTCTCTGTTCCGACATGAAATTGGCACAAAATACACACACACTTCACAAATCTTCAACAGTCCCGCTCCTCAAAATATAGTCAGTATGTGCCAGAGTTATTATTGATTTAGTGCAAATGTCCATCTTGCTATTTTCTCGCTGGCTCCATGTGGAGCTGGAGCTCCAGCTGTTGATGGTTGTGTTCTGTTATTGGCTTGGAAACAGATTTGTCAGCTTGGCTTTCAGTTGAACGGTTTATCAGCCGAAATCATTGTAAGAAACAAATCAGGTTACATGTTTGAATTATATTAGTAGGTTTACAACATCTCTGAATTAAGTCTAATGATAATAGTAGTAATAATAACAATGTTTAATAGTGATAAATAAGTCAGATGATGATAATAAGTCATTAGTTCTCTTTCTTAATTTTTTTTGTCCTCTGTAACCTTTTTATTTTGTTCATTTGCTCATTATCAAGATGTGGAATATGGTCCTAGATGCTCGCTAGTTCTGAAAGAAGCGAACAAAAGAAGAAAGCTGTTCACCCAACATGCCCCCGACACCCTGACAGGCCCCAGAAGTGGTTAATGACGCGCAGTTTATGGTAAAACGATGCGTGCAAAGTTGGGACTTACTTGTACAAGCAGAGCTTTTCTCAGAGGCTGATTACCACCACAGAAGAGGTGATGTAAGGATGAAGCCTCAGAGGCACGACCGTGCCATCACGAGTTAAGCAAAGATAAAAAATGCCTGGTATGAAGAGCGTCATAAACGTCACGTCACAGTTTAATGAGACAGCTGAAAGAACACTTCTTTTTTTTTAATTTATTATAATACTGCTTTACAAGGAACCTTACAAGGCTCCTTAATGTTTCTCCTGCTGCTTTCTCTGGGAGAGAAGTGTGCCACTCCTCCTTCACTCCCTCTCCATTTGCCCCCACATTCTTTGTCACACAATATTGAATCAAGTCAGTTCCTTTCATGTGTATATGTGCATATCCCTGCTCTCTGTTTTCACTGAGTGGCTTTTCATGGTTAGGCAAGTTCTTTTTAATCTGGAGGAGCAGACATCAGTGGCAGAGGCAGCCCGGGCAGAGCCGGAGCAAGCCAGGCAGCCATCCAGCCAGCCATCCGGCCAGGCAGCCAGTCGCTGCAGTGGAGCCCCTGCAGCTCCCCGGAGGAGCCCATTATACAGGAGAGATATCAAACCATGAATCTTTTACGCCAGTCCTCCCATCCCCTCCCTCCTCCTACCCTCTCACGCAGCCCTGATGCTTGGCTGGGCCGCCTGTACACCGCTGTCTGCATCTTTAATGAATGATTATTGCATTTCATAAACACGGGCACAGAGTTATTACGGCATTTTCTACATCTTTTCCATGTCGGCTCCAAGGTGGACAAAATGTTTTGGCGCCTTGTGCTCAACATCTTTGTTTTGTCACTGTGCTGTATTGAAAACAAAAGCAAAGGAAGAAAAAAAAGTCAGCTTCAGGAACAGACTCGCAAAGCTCTCCAGTCGGTTATTTTCTCTTCTGCTCGGGCTTTTCAGGATTAAAAGCAGTGGATGATAACACGCCGAGGTCTGTGCAGTGTTACGTGACGATTGTGTTAGCGTTCCCCTATGTTGGTGTTTT
This sequence comes from Menidia menidia, assembly GCA_907169785.1. Lineage (NCBI taxonomy): Eukaryota > Metazoa > Chordata > Actinopteri > Atheriniformes > Atherinopsidae > Menidia > Menidia menidia. Next base: position 6,250,494 of record CAJRST010041110.1, read on the forward strand.
ATGATTTGCGTAAAAAAGAACGGGTTGGGGGGTTGGGGGGGTGCGCAAAGGTTAATGTGCTGGAAAAGATTGATTTAGGTCAGTGGTGGTGTCTGCATCCATCACTCTGACAAACTGATGCTTTCAGAGGCTGTGCGCCGTTGAATAAAAGAGAGGCAAGTGAAGAGAGAGTTGGCTCTTTCAAATCAGGAAGAAAAAAAAAACAAAGAACCTGACTAGACTGTGATTTGACACTCTCGGCAACAGGCGCAGTGGTACAAGCAGCCGTTTGATTTAAACCTAATCAGTTTCACCTCCTCATCGAGGATCAAGACTCTTAAAATCTCAACAAATAAGTGCACTTCTGCCTGCCTCCATCTGTCTTTTTTTTCTTTTTCTTTTTTTCCCTGCTCTCTCTGCCCTTCTGTCTTATTTTCACCTTGTTTGTCTCCTTCCCTCTTTGAGCATTTCCATAATGTCCTCGTTCACCGTAGCTTTTAATGAGCTGTAATCGTCAGTTCGTCATTTGACAACAGATGAGTAAAAACTACCGGCCTCTCTGAAGTTAGATTCTAGACGCAATTGTGTGTATGATTTAGTAATGAAGGGAGCTGTATGGATTTCCTGTTACACAGCCAAATGTATAGATCTGTTTGCAACATGCATTTTACTTGCATAATTTCTCTGTGGTGATAAATGACTTTGCTCCATTTAATTTCCTCCCTGTAATATATCTTTTTCAGGTTGTGTTGATGAACTATTGGGGGGGAAAAAACTAATCATGTTTATTCACCGCTATTGTCTTATATATCATCTCGGTATTTGTCACAAAGGGAGCGCTGCCAAACACAATGTAAAAATGTAAAAATCCGATTGATCCAGTCATTAAGTCGGAGACTGTTGGGTTCACTGAGCTTGTGTTGATTAGTCGCCTTCTCTCCCTGCCCTGTGGCTTGTCCCTTTTGTTAGCGAGCCACATGGCTCTCTCTGGATTTAGACTAATCAGTGCTAAATATTCAGCATAGACCACTGCCTAATCAGCAAGAGCATAATCATTGTCAACCAATTGCATTCCTCTTGACCTCTCGGATGGAGGTAAACTACGTTGGCTCTCCACAGCGCGGCCTCAATTACTGCCGTAGAAATGGTGATAAAGAAAGCTCAAATGGAAATGGCTGATTTGTGTAGACACACATGACTCCTAATTGGATTTTAAGGAAGAGCATAAATGGTATTACTTGAGCCGCCATGAGCCAACATGGACCAGGTATTTAGTTACTCACCCCTACTGTCTCCTCAACAGTTTGACAGTACACCCTCAGGGGTCTTGGCTCCAAAAGCCCCCAGCATTCTTTTCCCTTCTGTGCTGCACAAAAGTGTGTGTGTGTGTGTGCGCATATAAGTAAAATGCTTGTGTGTGCTGCCAGGGACTGGCCCTCTTTTGCTGTGACAGCTGTGGGGTCAGAACAAAAAGCTGCCTATTTCCTAAGCAGCAGCCTTCCTCATCCACTTGACTCTCTCTCTCCCATACACGGACACACAAACGCATACACACACAAAGAGATATGTTTTTTCCCTCTGCAATTTGTTTGTAATTTAGAGAAACTATCGCTCAATCATCCAGAAATGTATATCAAATCGGTCCGAAGTTGCTTTGTTGTTGTTTTTTCTGACTGTGTGCCACATATTGGTGACGTGTAATGTTGATATGTTGTGGCTTTTATTCTCCTTTTGTCCATTTGGATACTACTTGTCACCGGAAAAGGGGGCACGTTCCTTTTTGTCGTCACTGTGAGCCGGCAAGAAACGTTGCAGGGCTCCTAATGTCAAGCCGCTCCTCACTTATTTCTGTTTGTTCTAATGGCCAGCATAAAGAGACGGATGTAATTAATTGACCCTGGCAGCTCAGGGGGGGGGGGGGGGCAGCAGCAGAGCTGGGGAGCAGGTGCTACGAGAGCTGCCCACCATCTCTTACACAAGTCCTCACTAGGTGTGCATATCGCTGCCGAGTCCCCAGCGTTCCCCGCTGACCGATTGGCTCAGACGGCTCTTGGTAAATGCAATGATGCTGAATGGCCCAGCCTGCGTGAGCAGCATAATACCCACTAATGCCTGAAGGAGCGCTCTCCTCATTTCTATTTTGCTTGCTTCCTTCAGCTGCTGCTGCTGCTGCTCAGCCAAGCCTGGCCGGTGCGGAGCTGAGCCGAGTGCCTCCTTTTCTACACTGCTTTGGCTGGCAGTTTATTAAAGGGGATACTAGCTTTTGCCTCGCGCCGGGGTGTTTGATTTCCACAGCAGCGGTGGCTGTCATTGCAGATAAAAGGCAGTGGGCCCCAGAATTATGGTTCCCACTGCATCTGTATTTACTGGGCCCTTCCCCCCCCCCCCCGCCTCTGACGAGGAGGGAGGGGGAGAAAATGGAGGACGGGCTGCTGCATTCATGTGTCTTTACATTGACATGTCTCATCAGGGAGAAAGGTGGACAGGCAGCCTTCAGTAAAGCCATCAATCAGCCCTTTTCAATGCCCCTGTCCAGCACAATGTAATACTCGCACATAAGGACTGACAAAGGAATCACTGCAGTTGACATTTATATAAGCCCTTTTTCAGATGCCTTCTTATATGGAGTAAAATGATAGGGCAGTAGTTTTGGCCTTCCAGACAAGCCGGTGCAGAGCAGTACCAGCAAGAGTATAAATGATCTTTCATCATCTTCATATGCACGTATGAAAGTATAAGATAGTCTTTGTTCTCCTCTTGGGTGGAGTTGATTCCCCAGATGTTTCCAACTTTGCATTAATCCATGAAATTAAGTATTTCGGCTTTCGGTTTTACATCGCAACAAAGATTTAATGTCCTCTCCCGTTATCTGCTCATCCAGCACAAATCTTCTCGCCCAGCTGTCAGTCACTTTGATAAAATCGTGTCCTTCTGTTTGAGTGTTCTGGAAATGATACTGATATATTCCTGCTGGCAAAATGATCATGGGCCGTATCCAGTTTCTTCTGCTTAATATCAAAATATTATTGTAAAACATGATCCTGGCACGGGTTTGCTTAACCAGCAGCTGTATGTCTGCTTCCCGCATCTGGAGGCTGTAGCCTGTGGTGACAGGTAGACTAATGTATTCATGGCGCTGCCACAGTGAGAGGCATTGCTTTACCTCTGCTTAATTGAGGGGAAACTCCCCTGACACCTGCTTAGTACAGAAACCGGGGCCAAACTCAACCCTAAGAGCTGAGGCCACTGAACCCTGACTGAGAAATAACACAAGCCAGGACCACCCAGGGACTGCTGAGGGAGGGAATTATTTAATAATGTTGATGTGATATTCCACCAGCCCTCCCTCCCCGTTTTGCCTCACGCTCTCGCGAGCCACTTCCTACCTGATCCGGGGGACGGATCCGACCCCGCGCCTGAAGCTGCGTCGAGATATGGCCGATGAATATTTCAGACCCTAAAGACAGAGACAGTGGGTAAAAGAAGAAGCAGAACAGAGGAGAGCACGAGGAGGGCGGGCGGGGGAAGAAAAAAAAATCAGCGCAGAGAGGTTTGACATGGATTGTGGAGCGAGGTTAGGGATCGTAGTCAAGGGCAGCCAGGGCAGGCCTGTAATTGGCTGACACTGGAATATCGCAGTTGATCTGTGGCTGGGTGTGTGCATGCATTCGGGCAATGTCTCCGTGCTGTAAGGCCAAATATATCGCTCCAGCCAGACTGCAATGCTCTCAGGGTGTTGATGTGCTGCCATCACCTTGTACCAGAGTGAACGCTGATCTGAAGCACAACGGGCGCCCGGTATCATTTTCCTCATCCTAACATACCACACTGCCATTACATCTGCAGACACGCATTCCAGGTCCCATCTGAGACCGGGGCTGACAGCTCCACTGAGCTCCTGCCTGGTTTTAATTGTCCCCTGCTCCAAGGGGCTGCTGGGAGTTCGCTGGGTGGGGCTGAACATTATCCCCCTGGGGGGATGAGGAGGTGGGTGACAAAACAGTTGCAGTGTCACATGCAGGTGCAGAGAGAAAGGGAGGGGGGGAGGGGGGCTGTCAAGCTAACCGTGGGGAGCAAAGTAGTGGGAAGCCTTTCAGTAACATGGGAGACTAGATAGCTTTATGTAAGAGGAAGGCTCACAGGAGGCATCCATCTTCCTACTGTGGCTCCTCAGCTCTCTGATACATATTACCCAACTCTTATCAGCTGGTCTATTAACGGCTAAACAGATTGAAATGATTAAGGAAAAGAGAGCAATGCACAATGTGATGTTCATTTGAGATCACACCAAGTCTGTCATCTTATTTTTTTTTCCCTTTTTTAGAAAGTGTCGCCCCTCCGGTTTGTTTTACGATCATGTTCCAAAACCGTTAGCACCCAAGCTCATAATAACGTGTTCTCTGCTAATTTTAAATCACATTCTCAGTGGTTGTGATCAGAGCAAGGACACTCTATCAAAGGCTTCGGTCACAGTTTCTCACCAATAACCAACTGATTGCAGTTTGTACCTCTTTTTTTAAACCAAATTAAAATGGTTGTGAGCTTCTTTCCTGGAATACCACAGGCTTGTATCTGAGTTTCTACTACAGAAGTATATTGTGAACTGTGCATGTTTATCAATTCCCATTCATTGGCTACACAGCTGTAGCAAGCTGCGTGTCATTAATCTGGAATAAAGGTGCCATTTGTTCTCTAAACTACTCTGAAGCTGAGTCAGACTGTCAAGCCTCTTTTGGCAAGTATTTTGTTTGCTGTCAGCTGCAGCTGTGATTCATAATTCCGAAAAGGTGGAACCCTCTAAAATGTTTCTATTTATTTTTTTAAAGGGAGTTAAAATGCACATCCCTATGCTTTATGCGTCTTTGCCCTATTAGCTTAAGGTATCTGTGAAATGTAACCATCCATGAGAACTGTCAGCACTGGGAAAAATAGCCATTCTTGTAAATTTGGTTATTGAGTTAAAAGCCAAACAAGCACCTGAACAATAGCAGGGCAGTTCAGGGCTGCCGGAATGAGACGATGTGCAGCCAAGAGGAAGCGGCAGCACGGTTTTGGGTCATGTTCTTCCTGTGTTGCTGGCACGGAGACGTCATCCAGCCAGTCATGCTGGGGTCAGAGACTCTGAAAATAGCCCTGAGGGGATGGAGCCGCACTGATAGCATACCTGCTGCTACCCTGAGATGTTATCCGACTTGCAAAGCAGCCTCGGCCTCCTCCCAGCCGCCGCGCTCTCCTCTGGACTGCGATACCTCACACAAAGATGGAGTGGGGCCATTACACCTCTGGCTCCGCAACGCTCCCTGCAGACTGGGGGAACGTGCGCTAGCTTCCACCTGCACAGACAAACAGCCGCTCGCGGTTCCCTGTGTGTGAGCGCACCAGCAGAACACACCGCACGCGTGCCACGCACACACCGGGCCAGATCGCGCTGCCGCCGCCACAAAACCTCCACAGCCTCGGCAAAGGCCGGCCGGCTTTTCGCGGAGGGTCAGAGTTGAGTGCAAATTACAGCTGTTGTTCGACCAGGGCCCGTGATGGATCTCATTCCTCTCAGTGTTTACCCACACACCTGCAGCCTCACGGAGGGGAGACGGCAGCACAGCCAAGAGCACACAGCCATTTTGTAACACCTCCAGGAACTCTGTCTCTCTCTCTCTCTCTCACTCGAGCTCCGTTTTCTGTATGAGGAATAGATGAGGTGGTGCCATTAAGTGAATTTGCTGTTATTTCCCCAGGCTCTTAACTGAAGATGTCAAACCTCAGCCAGTGAGGCAGCCAAGGATGACTGCCTACTCAGGCAGAGGCAAACACACACAGGCACCACACTCTGCCACGCACATGATCAGCTTTCATGCGTCTGTGTAATTTATCAAATTGCTTGGGCATGTGATGAATGGGACCTGATCTCAAAAGGAAAAAAATGGCATTAGGTTTGCGTTAGCTTGCTGTTTTATTTTTTTTTCCCCGAGTAAGGGCTTAAAATTTAATTACATTTGATGGTAAACATTGTATTCGCATTTCCTCAAACAATATCTCCGTTGGCCTAATTGCTCAGTACTTTCTCAGACTACACTTGAGCGATTACACCAGCAGAATCAGCTTGTCAAACAGAATCTGCTCAATCCTATTACTTTTGCTATAGACTCCCCTATTCTTTGTGAGCAGAATGAGCAAGTAGGCTTAATACTCTACATTTTCTCACAAATGTTCGGGCTCTCACATCTCTGCTGTTGAAGAGGCTGGCTCTCTCTTGGTGATTTGTCACAGTTCCCTATTGTATTACACACCAGCTCTCCTTCACACTTCCAGCCCCCCCCAAACACCCCACCGCTCTTTTTCCTCCTTTCTTTCTCTCTCTCCCCTCTGTCGCTCCCTAAATCATTTCTTTACATGTGTGTGGGTGCCCCCTCTCGCTGTGATTCTGATACTTCATAACGGCAGGAGGAAATTGAGCTGACCTTGAGGCTGCCGAGCTCCTTTATAATGCTGATGTATGAGGTTCCGAGTGCGGGCAGCCAGTAAGTGAGAGGCATGTTTTTATTTGCTGGGGAGCAGGGCCCAGTGTCAGGACGCATAACAAGGTTCATTTCTCGCCCACTCCACCTAGCTAGCGTTCTGGGTTGCTTAGTGTCAAGCTTCCAAGCCCATGAGGGGCGATTCACCAACATTAGCCTTGCTATGCTAAAAATTAGTTGCATCACGCTCCCTGAAGGATGATGATGATAGGAAAAGCTAAGGACTATTTGGATACCCCTCGCAGTGTTATCGGTGTCATATTGTTATCATTATGTGTTCATTTAGATGGCCCACTTTCTTCTCCGCAGCAGCTCTCTGCTCATCAGCGCAATCAGCTGCCTCCTAACAAAATCGGGCATCTCTCAAATTACAGTTGTGATAGAGGGAAAGCCGGGAGCAGGAGAATGCAAGTGCTTTATGATTTAAGCATGAGCGGAGGGATGTGCAGAATATGATGTTATCCCAGGCTCGGAGCTACATTGATTACAAAAGTAGTGTTCAATCAGATCTTGTAAATTTGGATTTACATTCCCTGTTTTCTCGTCTTTTATTCTTTGTTTGATTTGTATCATAGTGACAACTACTTATGTTATTTACTTTAACATTTGTGCCACAAGGTTGGAAGCGAGAATAGTATTTTCTAATTGTGTCATGAAACAATGAAAGATGGTAATTCACAGGTTTGATAATACAATAGCTAGTTTCTTTTTTCCTGTTAGTAGCTTCCAATCCATTATGTTGGTGTATTAATTAGATCCAACTTGTTCTTTCTTTCTAAAGAGAAGACTTCAGTCATTCCATCAAACCACTGCTGCTGACATTAGTTTATTCTTGATGAATGTAAAGAGGCACTAGATATCTCCACTTTGCCTTGCCCCCTGTAGTGATGCTACAGACGACAGCCCCTTTCCCTGCTTATTTAGGTTACCTAATGCTTATTGTATCATCATAAGTTCATGATGCCAATACTATCAGTCAAGTTTGTTTGGATTCCACCTTTGCATCTGCCACTGTACCGTTGTAAATTCTCCGACAGTTATTTTTTTGGTATATCTTGTCCAACATGTATTATTAATGTGTTCAAATAGGAGCACTCTCTCTTAAATGCGCTTGCAGTCTCATTGCCGATTAACTAGTTTTCAATATTAACCACTGTGCTGATGGACGAAGAAAAACCTGTATAAATATCTGTTTGCTCTTAACCACTGAGTGCATGTTAACGGTGAAAAATTGCGCTTTAATTTGGAGATTGGCGAGTAATATTTTTGTAGCCGTGGTTGTCAGAGTGATGATTGGATGGACCACATCAGCCCTGCCTTTTCACTTCCCTATATGGCGCAGATCCACTTGCCCAGCCCCACGTCTGGATTCTGCCGCCAGAAAACAGGCAGAGACCCAATTTCGTTCTCAGCCCGTCCAACAACACATTGACTGCGTGCAAAATATGTTTCAGCAGCTTAACAGCAGCAGGCTAATCAATGGATTCAGATTTTGCCGTCCATTGATCTTGACACTCCATGGGTCTAGATAATTACTGTGAATGTATGATAATGTTATCATTAGCAGCCTGTGGTCAATCTATTATGGGAGGGTAAATGCTAGTAAAAACCACTCAAACCATGCATAGAAACATTTGCACTGCCAAATGCTGTGGAGAATGATCCAAATCTGCTTTGCAAATGCCTCCCTGTCACTCCTCACTTCATTCTCCAGCACACCACAGCAACAGTAGCGCGTTAGAGAGGCGGGCGAGCCTTCTGGTGCTGCTGAGTGGCATTCTGTGTGTTGATGAATGTGTCGGCCTGATGGCTCAATGTGCTTACCTAATTGGAGCAGCTCTACTGTCACATCGAATTTCTCCATCTCTCTCGCTCCAACTTAACTCACTCCTGTCTTTTTAAATTATTTTTAGATATATATTTTTTATATCGCCAGGGAGTGCTACCCTTGGTACACACCAGCTCTTTTTAAAGGTTAATAGAGCTATCTGACAACACACAGTACAACACACAGTAATGATCAGGCTGCTTTGTTTCAGCAGATTTCTGTGTCGAAAAAGGTGGCAGTACGGCTGAAGGAAAGAATGGGATGCTTGCATGTTTAACTTTTTTTTTAGCTAAGCTGAGGCTGCAAATGAAAGGGAGGCCAGTTTGTCTGTGTCGGTCTCCCCATCATCCCCCACGATGCTCACAAAAGATCAATCTCAACACACGGAGCACAGAGGCAAACTGGCCTTCACATGAGCACACATAATACAATATGGGAAAGGACGTTTCTAGGCCTCTCGAGTTTGTTTTAGTGTCCCTGATGTCACCAGTGTAAGACACCGGATGGATGGGCCGTTTGTCAAGGGAATGCTAATTAGGATACAGACTTCAGGCTGTGATGTGAACAGATCAAGACGGAGATAGTTTGGTCACAGAGTTATGTTGGAGGGGTTTTTAGAAAACCGGCAGAAAGGCTACTCTGTGTCTCTGTGTGTGCTTGCTGGCCGTATTTTCTGTCACCAAGGAAATCCCTCAGTTATTGGAAGAGATTTGAAAATCAATGTGGGCTATTCATACACAGATCCAATCCTCAGATTAACTGCCATTTAATCTGTGGTTATGGCAGGGCTCTGATGGCGCTAACGCTGTCGAACAGATGTCCCTGTTCAGCCACCCAGGTTAGGCTGCACCTGGCGACACTATGGAGTCCTGGCCGTGGGTGGTCCACTGCACATTCAATTCTGCCCCCCAGGTAGAAACTCTTACATAAAACATGTCCCGCAGAGAGGCGTGATATCTAAAGATAGTCCAGTCAAATGTGGAAATGAAACATCTCTGACCCTCCAAAATCCAAATGACAAGCTGCATCACGGTGTGGACAGAAATGTTGCCGCCTTATCTGCGTTGTTGTGAAACTTTGTGCTACTTTTGTTTTTATTTGCCGGCTGTCAGATAACGGTCCTGTTTTCCCTGCTTACTGTGGTGTGTAGAGCACTGCTGGGACTGCCTGGATGGAAAGACACAGATTTTATTCGCTGCTCTGCGTGTTATTTTCAAATTTAAAGCTTAGCAGACCATCTCACGGCACGCAAGCCAAATTCAGACAGGGCGTTGCATCAGAGGCAGGATGGAAACGCTGAAACAGAATCATATTGACTCCAGTAAATGTCTAAGGATGTTGTTTGGGTTTTATTTGTGCTAAGTCCTGCACATCACGATCACCTGCCTCTTATGTGGATATCATTTTAAAGTATACAGACAGGTTTGTTCCTATCCTGTCCTCATGATTTGTGGGTTTTTGCACTCATTTTTAGCTCCGAACTAGCTACCGATGATTGATTGAAAAAATCTGGTAGAGAATCTGTATTTGACCTTCTTATTTGTGGGCGACATATTAGATAAAATCGAGACGCTAAACTACTCAAGATACTAAACTTCTACAATTGCTAAGCTGCCGCAGGCTCAAACGTCCCCATTCTCTGCTGTTTAAATGCGCTCACCAACATGCACGGCTTGTCTGTGCATTTGTATGCGTGTGTGCTCGGCTTTGTCTTTTTGTGTGTTAAAGAGAGTAAATGCAGGGAATCTCTCTCAGTGTGCGGATGCTGAATGTGAAATGTCAATGTTATTGAACAAGTGCTGCGAGGCAGAGCTGTGATGTTTTTATTTCCAAGCTCTTGTAGAGCGAGGCAGAGAAGAGAGGGCTCATGGGATAATGGGGGAGGTTCAGGGGTGTGTGTGCGTGTGTGTGTTTCACAGTGTGTATTGCAGGTGCAGGTTTCCTAGATCTGTGTGTATCCAGAGAGGTTTATTGAGAAGTCAGAGATGAATGCTGGCTTTGAATAAATGCTTACAGTTTCATAGAAAATGACACAGTGAATATGGTTGCTTTTTGTTCAGGTTTTCTTTTTTCCTTTTTTTTTTTTCCTTTCCGTGCAACTTTTGTGGTTTTCAATCGCTGCCAAATATGTCAGCCGTCCTCACCCAGACACACACCTCTGCTGTCAATCTGTTATCACCTCGTTTGTTCCATTTACACATCGTTCATGTCTCTCCCCCTGTCCTCTGTGTATGTTTTCTCCCCTCCTGTTTTTCTCTTGCAGACCGTCGTTGTGTCAGTACTTGTTGAGAGGCAGTGTGGCATTGAGCTAGGAGGTAAATGAAGTCAAGGTTAGTGAACAATGGTTTGTGACACTCCACCGATGACTAAAGCAGCGTTTCTCTCTCTGCCCTAACTCCCTCTTGCATGGGTCTTGATCCTGTTCTGTCTCTGGGTTTGATGTGTCTTTATCCCCATCATGCTCGCCTCTTGTTTTTCTGCTTTTTCAATGTGCTTTCCATCCTAAAGCCCAAACGGCATCCTTTCTGTCCGACTCCGGCCTGGACGGAGCAGACCCCCTTTCTGTTCAGTTTGCTAAAATAAGATAAAATATTAACAGTAAATGTTTTCCTTTCACTTTAATGGCCATCTTTTTTTCAGTGTTTGCACCGACCACTGTTGCTTATTGTCCTGCCATTTTGTGTTGCCGTTTTCAAGGAATGAAGTCCAAGAATGACTGCAGTATTTATCTGAAAGGCCACAACAGCAATGGAGAATCCAGTCACGATACAAATGGGGCTGCAGTTCAAAGCTGGCTCGCAGGTTATTTAATGAGTTTGGTAATTGGCTTGCTGTGGCTTCCGCACATCCCTGCCCTCCCGCTGCTGATGTGAGCAGGAACATAGAGATACAGCCTCCACTCCCTCCCCTTTCTCTGTTTTTCTTCTCCTTCCTTTCCTCACTTAACCCATCTATCTTACCATCCGCCCATCCGTCTTCCATGAGTGGGATTGAGGAGCTAATGCTGCACCACTCCTCCATCTATGCCTCACAGTTCATAAAGACAGTTACCACGCTATATTTCATATTTCCACTCTGCTTTGTGCCGACTACCAACAACATTCCTCCATTTCTCACCCCCGTTTTCTCACACTGGGTTGCTAACTTGTTCATGCACTCTCACCTCCCACGGCACACTCTCACAAACACTCACACACACAAACACACATTTGTATGCTCTGTACAGGATTCAGAATTTGTATGTCCCTAAGAAAGCTGCAGAACTATGAGCGACTATTTATTTTTTTTATTTTTTTTTGTGTCCAAATCTAGATAATGATGGCAAGGACTATCGGGACTGAAAGCTTGCTGTTTAATCACAAGCTGTTATGTTGTAATTTCAGCACAGGGTTTCCTCAAAGAGCCATCAAAGGGACGCTTTTAGTTCTTGTCAAGACCGTGGAGTATTAGTTGCATCTCTTTAATTTGCATATCAGCCCGATGTGATAATAGGTTGACATAATTGAGTTGCCTAAGTAAGAATGGTTTGTCTGAATCGCTTTCTGCTTGGTTTGTTTATTGAGGATTTTGTTACAGCTATCCAAATATATATTCTGGATAAGAAATCAGCGTCCCTCTGAAAAAAAAAAAACTCCACCTCCAAAAAGGTATTCATACTCCTTGAAGCCAAAAAATAAAGCGCACAGGAATTGCTAAATGTAGCTGTCTCTTGGTGCAGGATGGATTCTGAGCTTTTCTTATCTACTCCCACAGTTGAGGAGTTGAATCTGAACACTGTAGGGGTCACAAGGCCAAAACGGAGCTAAGTGGCTCCTCTTGACCCCGGCGCTGATCCTACAGTCTGGTTGCTCTGGCTGCACACGGACTGGACTTTTAATCGTTCGCTCCCATAAAAACAGCCTCGGCACCGTGACTGTTTGCTGTCTCTGTGAATATCAAATCATTTCCTCACTGACACGCCGACTGTAGCTTTGCCTTTGAGATCACTTTTCAGCTATTATTGATGCTTAATGGGGAAAAAAAAAAGAATCTGAGGACAGTGAGGTGGAAAACCTCAAGAAGAAACTTAAAAACGGCTCCGGCGACTTGGGAATCATGTTCCTCTGACCTGTAATAGCCGTTCTTGTTCTAGTTCTGGCCATCTATCTGTAAACTAGATCGCTGAATCATTAGCTCTCACACTGAGAGTAGCCATGTGTGAACGAGTAGAGAAATTGATTTCTGAATAAGCGGCGGTAAGGAGGAGGAGAAATGCCGCTTACTGTTCTATGTTGAGCGCACACACACACACACACACACACACACACTCACGCGTCACAGATTCTTTTGTGGAGACTTCTTTTAACACATTAGGAGCTCTGCGTCCCCCTCCCCCATCAGAGAGAAGCTGCAGCCCTGCACATCCTCCACAGGGTGGCAGGAGTGGAGGTGGGACGGCCATGTGCCCCGCGCGCCGGCTAGCCGTGTGCGCTAGCTTGGAGACAGTAACCACACAGTCATTACACACTCCAACTGCCACCCCGTCTTCTCTGGCTTTCAGGGCCACCGCTCTCATATGCTCCAATAGCGCCCGGTCACTTTTAATCACAGCCCCGCTCCACTCGCTGTGGGCTCGCCGGGACTAAAGCAGCAGACACACGCACTGTTTGTTTGTCTTGCTTTGTCTCTGTGCGCAAAAGGACTTGCCCGAAATGTAAACTTCCCCCTTCTACACCACAGCGCCCTGTCTCTCCCGGGCCCTCTTGGAAATACAGTCTCATTCCTCTGAGGCTGTTCTCAGAGCAGCCACAGCAGGCTGAACTGCCCTTTTATTCACATGAATGAGGCCCTGTTTTGCCTGGAGAATCAGACAGGCGCACAGTCCATGTGAGAGCTTGAAGAATGTGTGTGGAAAATTAGGGGCTTAGCAGAATGGTATCCGAGGTATTACATTTGTTTGGGACCGTTTTCACTATCCACACTTGTGAGTTTGGAACCAAAACAGATTTCACTTCTGCCCCCCACCCACCCCCTTTAACTTTTATCTCGGCTTCGGCCTTAGTCCCATTAAACTGTGATCTAATGGAAACTGTCGAGCTCTCCGTGTGAATCAATCTGCAGCTTCAGCCTCTCTAAACGGCAGCTTGTTTTTTTTTGTGCTTGTGCAAATATATATCCAAGTCTGCTAATGAGCAGCCAGTGTTTGCTGTATCTTAAAGGGAAAACGCTGTGCTTTCTCCTGGTAACATTTAATCGATTTATCTGCCAGGTGGCAGCCACCTCCATCTGGAGGAAAGTTTGCTTGCGTTGTTGTTGCTGCGTCGTATACGCTATACTTTTACCAAACGGCTGCTGCAAGCAAGTTTCATTCTCCTGAGTGGCCTGTGTAGCTTGGCAAAGTGTTTAGACATATGTAGCCTACAAGTGTCTTGGTTTTCAGAGTGTTGTGAGGCTGCCAAATGTGACTGTGAATAGCTATGTAAACAAGATAGCTATGCGAGGCTAGACCTTGCACTGATTACCTAAAGCGAAATACCATTCCTTGGCTTCCATCACATTTATACAAGTGTGTTAATGATGGATAATAAAAACTGGCTAGGTGGCTGCTCAGTTACTATCTGGGTTGTCTCTAAAATGACGTCTTTATTTTCATTTACGCTCTCCTCAGCAGGATGAGGTGTGTGTAGAGAGAAGAGTGCAACCTCTGTGACTTTTCTGTCGAGCACTTCTCTTTGCCGCAAAACTAACAATCCCTGGAAAACCTTGAATCTTGGTGTCCACAAGTGTGAAGTCAACCATATTTTGTGAAGTGATTTCCTTGAGTTACTTTGTTACACGATTGGAGAGGATTGTTTTATTGCTTCCCCTTTCTCCCGAGCCCCTCCAGGCAAAGCCTCTGCTTTAATTAGTAGCGTTAGACCCTGTTTTTACTCAGATTCCCTCAACTTGTAAAGTGCTCTCTTAAGAGTCCACGGAGGCTAAAAGGGGCAATGAATGATTGGAAGTCAGCCTTGCCTGCCAGTGGAGAAAGGGGAGGGGCTCCCAGCCCTTGTTCTCAGTTTGAGGAACAGTAACTTCTAACAGCAGTCACACAGAGCCTTTGTTCTTTTTGGATGTAGAACGTGTGACAGAGACGGGCGCCGCTTTAGAGCCCCATCCGGAAAAGTGCTGCTCCCATTTCTGATACAAGAAGAAAGGCCCCTGTAGGTAATACCTGTCTAAGAATGGTTAAGATATTCTTAAAGATCAATCTAGCGCGTCCGTCTCTTCCTCCTTTCTTTTATTATGTTTTGGCAGCAGAGGAGCTGGCTTGTTACATGGTGGAGATTTAGTCATGTGTTAAAGTCGAGCTTCTGAAGTACACCCCCACCACCACCACAACCTAACCCTCATCTTGGTTTACAAGTCTGTTTTCTTCCCCCCAATCTCTTTTTCCTTCAACTTGTGTGCTCATCCCTGGTGAATGTATTAAATGAAGTTACTAGATATGAGTGCTTAAGAGGCCAAGGCCTCTGGGGCTTGCCAAGTCTCTCACAGGCTTGGCTCAGTCATCCGTGTCACTTTTTTTTCTCCCCCTTGTTGTTTCAGCTACTGGCTGACTTATTTGTATTACCGAGCACTTATTCTGTTTCCCTCCTTTGCTTTTTCCCAGTTTGCTGCCTCTGAGTGGCTCGTTTTTTTCCCCTCCTCCAGCATGAAGAAATCAGACTAAAGCAAACAGTTTGTGTCAGCTGCAGCTTTTGTTAAGTATTCATTTTTAATGAGCCCAAGTTTCTACCGACTCCTGTAAAGTCAGGAGGCGAGGGCGAGGGGCATCGTGGTCTTTGATCCTCTTAGTTCAGTAACACTTGTACTAATTATTCATTGATGTGGATGAGTGGAAATGTTTTCGGTCTGACAGTTAATATTTTATACATGCCCCCTTATTTCCCCTCCCCAGCCTTTCTGTCTTTGTTTGCTCTTACCGATGACTGTTAACTGTCGTAAGGAAAGTGTCACGTTACCAGTTTAAATAGTGCACAACCATGTTAGATTTTTATCCCCCCATGAAGTGGGAAACGCAGACCAAGTAACCAGTTTTGTTCTACCTGGGGCAAAGGCTTTTTATCTGTTCAGGGAAATGGTATTCTGATTGCCCGTTTGAATGCTGAGCAAAATTGAATAGACACAGTCAGCTTCCCAGATACATGCTTAGGCCTGTAGAATGCGGAGTGCTTTGCTTGTAACTGCACCGGTTGTCTTCTTTCATTATCTGTTAATGGTGCCCAACTTGACAGAACCATGTGATAAACAGAGGAGCTGTGAAATCCTGGAGGTGGAGTTCTCGTCTGCCTGATAATGGGATCTCATCTGCCAGGGAGGGAAGCCTGCTCTGCCAGCCATTCCAGCTTTCGCTCTGCGCAGCCCAGGCGGTGGATTCACCGCACTCCACCAGCTTCACTGTTGTTTTGGGCCAACTTAGCCGCACATTGTCCTGGAAACGTAGCGCTTTGGCTAGCGTATTTCCAGAAGAGTAGATCTAAAGGGGAGGGAAAAAAAATAACAAAAAAAGAGTAGATAAGGTTTAGTTGTCAGCTTGATGCTGATATTGACATACTTCTCCACCTCCTTATCAATCTTGGATCCTTTGAATGTTTGTGTAGCTATGGAGAGGGTGCAGGCTGTGTGCATGTGTGTGTAAATATCATAAACATTGACCTTGTGAAATGTATACACACCGTGATAAGGGAGGCTCTGTGGCTGCCGTGGTGTTAGGTTACCATGGCAGGGGTGTGTGGGGGGGGTCTTGCTTCTCGGGACAGTTGCTTCAGGAGCTGGAAGAGGTTTTACCAGCACTGAGTTGAATCCCCACAACCCCCACCAGTGCCGAGGCAAAGACGACCAACGTGGTTTGTAGCACAATGAAGTCCCCCCCATCCCACCCACCCACCCCTTGCACACCACCCTCAACTCAATTTCTATTGATCCTCCCTGCCTGTGTCTCCTGCTGCCCCATGTTTGGCTTTTGTGCAAAAAGAGCCCGATGCAGGGACTATTTGCTTTGGTTAATTGGATTCTGACAGAGAGCCAATATCATGTTTAAGATGATGAAAATGTGTCAACCTGCTCTTTGGGTGAAATGACAATTATCCTATTAATTTCTGACTTACAGCAGTCCGTCTTCCTCTTACCGCTCTCCGCTTTCATTTGGCGGCGTGCAGACAAAGAATAAACAAACTGTTGGGTATTTCTTCTGCCATGGCACAACCAAATGAGGAAGGCAAGTGATGGGATAAAAAATGGATGTGACACGGGGGCTGTTAAAATCTGCCTCCCAAATATGGTTAATGGACTGCTCACATCATCATCCCTACTTGTTCCTGCCTTTTTAATGGGTGGGGTGACTAATTAATTCATTATCCAGAAAATGCAAATGAGCTCCACAAGGCTGAGCAGCATCCAGTCGCCTCCCTCTTGCGAGTGTCCCTGGAGGTGTACACACTAATGTTTTCAGATTGAAATCAGAGACCTGTATGGGAGAACGCCATTTTATGCAGTTATTTGTATACGTTTGATTATTGCCACCGTGGCGAGGCGTTTCTGGGTGGCTGCGCCCGGAGGAAACCGTTAAGCCGTGCTTTGCCAAGGTACGAGCTCTTCACGGCTCTGCCATTGTCTCCGTCCTCTTGAGTTCCACTCACATTCCCATGAGCCGTTATCACTGATCGGCTCATGATGGTCGGGTCGGGCCACTTTTGGGTGCCGTGGATCTCGCTTCCTCGTGCTACCTTCCACGTCCGCACACACACAGAGAGAGAGAGAGAGAAGGGAGGGTAGTGAACGCAACGCTGCCCCGCGGGGTTGCCATCAATCAACAGCCCCATTGTCCCCCCCCAATCACCACCAACCCCTTTGTCCCTGACGATTATTTGAATCCAGTCCATGGTTTTTGTTTCGCTCGACTTTTTGTTGTATTTATTTCGCCTTTCTTTTTCTGTAGTATGTTCGGCGTAATTGTCCTTTACTTATGCCTGGATAAAGAAAGACTAGTTCAGCCATGTGGATGCGTCTGTTGAACAGCTGAAGAGGAGGAGGAGAGGGGAGGGGGGGGTTACTGAAGAAGAAGGCAGCGATAGGGAGAGCGTGGAGTGTGTGAGCATAGGAAAGAGGGAATGGAGAAGAGGGGGGCGCGCGCGCGAGTGAGCGAGCGTGGTGCGGTGAGCGTGCGCGCGCGCGTGTTTGTGTGTGTGGAAAAAGGAAGCAGAGCCTGTTAACGGCGAACTCATTGGTTTCCTACCTCCTCGAAACAAGCGCCGTGTTACTTTTCACGAGGACGCTAGCGTCGGCAGCGACGGCCACACGGCCGAAGGGAGCACGAGCCGTTCGGAGGGGAGGCAGGCTAACGCGGGGCTGCCCCCTTTTCTGGGTTATTTCGGACGGGAGCGGTGTCTCAGTAAAGTGAAACCGTCTTTTGTTGAAGCAAGTGCTCGCCAGAGCCCCTCCGTGCGGGAAGCGGTTTTCTTCTCTTTTTTTTAAACCAAGGGGGTGGGAGGGGGGGGGATAAAAAAAAAGTGTCCCGTGTTCGACTCGTTTCGTCCTGGTTGTTGGATTTGGTCCAGCCGGCGTGCCTTTATTATTTTTTCTTTAAAGGTTCGCTGGGTCACCTCCGGCAAGGACCGCGTTTTCAACTTGTTTGCAGCAGTCTGTGGGACTCCCAAGAATCACCAGACTGGCGGGTGAGTAGTTGAACAGAGAGAGAGTGAGAGAGAGGAAAAAAAAAAAGATTGCACGATAGTTGTGGTTGGAGGGGTGGTGGTGGTGGGGGCTCAGGCTGGGAACAACGTGTGGGTGATAAAGAAAACGGAATTCGGGCTACAGCGGTGACGAAAAAGCCGGGCGACACTTTCTGCCAGACGTGTCCTAATTTTGTTTATACCCGGAGGAGGAAGCGTGAGTGACCTGGAGTCAAATGTTTTGAGTACTCTGTGGAGGAGGGGGGGTTGGTGGTGGGGGGGATTGAAAGTTGGCTGCATTGTTGTACAAAAAAAAAAACTTGGCTCTCTCTGGACTGTTGTAGACCTTAAGCAACCTCTATGACCTGAGCAGCCTGCTGCAGTCCAGTAGAGAGATACTGGTCTGGGTGAGAGAGATGAGATCAGCCAAAGAGTTTTACAGGACAGTCACGGCTGCCAGGGAATCAGAAAGACGTGAAAGTTACACACAGGAGGATCAAACGACCTTGAGAGAGAGAGGGGGGATAAGTTGTTTTGAAATGAGAAATGTAAAAAAAAAAAAAAAGATCTTGATGAGTGGGGGATTTCCCCTAGTTTTTCCATAAAGGATTGTATGCGTTTCCTCTGGTGTACATTGATCACAGAGCTGTAATGAAGGAGATTTTCTTTTCTTTTAAAAAAAGGATTGGAAAGCAGCGTGGGTGTGAGACCGGCTTTACTAGTTCCAAACTGTTGACGGACCACCAAATTACCTTGACTTCCCCCCCTCTTTCAGCACCCCATAGGCTATGAACTCTGGCCTAAGCACAAGCAGCTCTCACTGTGTGTGTGTATGTGTGTGTGTGTGTGTTTGGTGGTGGTGGTGGTGGGGGTCCTAGCCTGTCGTTGAAAAGAGCAAGGGGTGGAGGGGGCTGACTGGTGGGATGTTCGAGTGTGTGTTTGGGAGGCACCGGCTTAGGATTTAAGAGCAGACTACAGTTATTTGTCTGAAAGGCAGCTTATAGTGTTTTTGAGTTGGTGTAAAGAAAAAGAAAAAGGGGGGGGTCTGTTTACTCAAACCAAAGAAAACTGATCATAGAAATTCATTATGTCACATGGTGAAATCCACATGGGATGGCGCTCCATAGGCACAAAGAAAAGATTCCTCCCTGACAAAGATCTGGACCGGGAAGTGGGGATCGCTCTCAATCCTCCACAGAAACGCTCTTTTCTGCCTCTTCACTTCTCCCTGCACGGCCTTACGCACAGTGAAGTCGGGTTGCAATCACTGAATGAAAAAATCTAAGCAGTGTATGCAGTGTAGTGAGAAAACATCAAAGACATTCTGCCCCCTTCAACTTTTTCCGTTGGCTGTCATTGTACACCATAACCACACTCGCTTCACTCGCATTGCTATTGACTTGAATTGTGTTTTTTTTCTTTTTTTCTCAATTGTGTTTCCATTTCTAAAATCAATATATTATCTAAGCAGAGCGACAGTTTTGAAACACTTTCAGGGAGTTGACAGACAGCTTTATTAGGAGTCCGGCTGCATTTAAATCAGCTCACATGTGACTGTTTTAGCTCCATTTGAGTCCAGTTGAGTGAATACATGCCCAGTTATTTCCACCACCACTTCTCCCCTGTGTGTTGGTCTGACTTTGACGAGCTTGATTTTCTTCTCTCTACACGTTTGAAGCGTGTTGCAAACATCTGGTTTTGGTCGGGCGAACGCGCTGACTTCTTTCTGGTGTCGTGTAAACGTGCTTACAAAGACTAAACGCGATGCCTGGCTTCAGGTGTTGCATGCTAATTGCGAGCAGCTAATCTCCACCGTGCCCAGCTTCCTGTGTCAGTTGTTGTCCTCTGTAGCTGAGAAGTGACCTCTAGTTTCAGATGTGATTAATCCACTTGAGTTGGATGACACTGCTTTGGCTAATGTAACGCTGCAGGCAGTGGAAGGATCTGGAGGTATTAACTTAAATGTATTAGGAGTCGCGCTGCTTTAAAAGTCATGTGGACGGGAGTATGTGAGGGCGTATTGATACCAGCGCACATGTGCGAGGAGAAGTTCACACTAATGTCTGTATGTAATTTCCCCGTAACTCATAACCATAGCAAGAGCTGGTTTTAATGCTTTGAGTGTCTTTTGATGTGCATATCTGTGACACTGTGTAAAGACTCAGATGACACGTTCCGCCGGCTTTACAATTATTGAACTTTGACTGATATCACATGTTCTGAGCTTTTTAAAATGTATTTATTTGTTTTTTGTGCAACCAGAAAGCCCAAAAACTCACTGCACTGTGAACCAAGCACATTTTTACCAATCTCTCACCAGTCTCTCTTAAGCTGTCATTTCTTTTCTAACAGTTATTAATTATGTCTGTTTGATTCTCACTTAAATGGCCTTGGTTCATAGCAACAGGCCTCATCTTAACAACTCTCAGCAGCGTGAAAGAATTAACATCTCATTCTACGCCCTCACGTGGGAAAACTCGCTCAGCTTGTCCCTCTGAACCTATTTCGAAATGGCATCCTCCTCACTTCCCCCAGAGGTTATGATATCCATTTAGTTTCACTACTTGTGGACTGAATGGAGGAGGAAGTGGTCGGCTCTCTTAATGGAGTTGTATACAGGAGCCCGGCTTGTTTTGCTCTGTGGGGTTGTGTGGCTGGAGAGGGTGAGCGTTTCGCAGTACAGCGGCTGTCAGAGGAGAGCGCAGAAGCCTCGGTCTTAATTACACGCACGCTGTCGCTCCTCTGTCTGTATCATTTCCATCATCCGTCTTTGCAGTGCTTCATAACCCTGTCTGCGGGAAATTAAATCTGAGGTGGAATTTGATCTGGGTCTGAGTCTGCAGTCTGTGTTGTTGGTTCATGTAAACCAGGGGAAACATAGTAGCAGCGTGAGTCACCAGTGCTTCACAAACACAAGTCTCGCCACTGACAAGGTACAAAGAGCTGGTAAACATGCAGCCCGCATAGAGGCGTGCGCACGAGTGTCACCTCAGAGGAATCCGAGAGGCGATATGAGGATCAAAGAGGCTGTTTTTGACCATACAGAGGCAGAGATGTGAGGGTGTAACGGCTGTGTGGCAGCGCAGGGGCGGCTCGCTGTTTGACAGGGCATTGGAAAAATGTTATTTAATCTGCTCGCATGACGGCCCTCACCGGGGCTGCACCACGCTGCGTCTTTGCCCCCTCTTTTCCTCCCTGTGTCAACACGATGGCAGGAGTTGAATGGTAGAATAACTCATTGAGGTTGTCTGTGTGGCTTATTTGGTTCTTTGTTTCTCTCTAAATACTGCAGTGCTTCAAGAACAGGCGAGAACAGGGAAGCTTTTTAATGCCATGTCGGCAGACTTCTCATTTTCTCCCTAATGAGAGAGTCTTCATGGGTCTCAAATCATTCTGAGTGTCTTAACACATTTGTATTCCGCTGTAATTATACTGCCATGATCTCGTTATTACAATTTGTAGCACAAGCAAAAACGCGCAATGTTTGAATCCTTGGCCCGTAAACAAAGGTAGTCTAAATCTGAGCTAGATCGAGGTGCTACATACCTATACCGTAATGATACAAGGCCATAAAACCAACAAGTGGAACAATCTATACATCAAGGCTTCCATTACAATTCTGTGGGCGCCACCTTCGCCCTCCCAACACTGATACTCACGGTTTAGAGGTGCAAAGATAAACCCTTTCCTGGTGGAGACGACTCTTTTTATGTATTTTTTTTCCCTAGATGGAACACGCTCGCTGTGCACCTCATGACCTATTGTCCTTGCAGATACTTCAGTGACTCATTTTGAATACATTAGCCACAGATTGACATGGTAACAATAGTAGCACTGTTAAGGAGGCAGTACCCTCTGGTGGGTGACTCCAGAAATGGAGAGCGATGAAGGAGTGTTTGTGGAAAATCCTGACTAATGCCGAGGAAGGGCCGATATCTTTAATTAACATAAACCTCAGGAGCAGGCGACGAGTGAGAAATCGGGATAATTGAAAATGGGGGGCCCCCCCCCATCTCTTTTCTCTCCATCCTCCATGTCTGTACATCCTTAAAGCAGCTGAGCCCGTCAGAGGGCGGTTTTCTCACATGTTAAGTGTTGGAAATGGGTGGGCTGGTGGCGGTGGGGGGGGGGGGATGTCTGGCCTTGTTAATTCAGTGCATGGCCATAAAGTGGAATGGCGGTCCCCACAGGGCCTGCCTTCTCTGAATAACATCAGATTTGGCCCGCCCGTCCCCTCTACCTATTTGTCCTCCCTGGTGACTGACTGCCCCTTTGACACCAGCACTGACACATCTGTAAGAGTAACCTTGCAATCCTGATATGAGGGTTAAACACTGTCGATTGCGGGGGGAGATGAAGTGGCGGCGCATAAATCGTCATGTGCCCGAAAATGAAATTACCGCATAGCTGTCACGTGCTGTTTTAGTCGGCAGCCCTGATTCATGTATACGTGCTTAGAAAACATACCGTGTCCAATTTTTGGTCTCCACCCAAATAGCCGTTATTGTTCAGATCACTTGTTAGAAATCACTGGCTGACATTCAGGTATCGACCTTTACACGGTGCTTCCACGGGAAAAGTAATCAAACCTCAGCAGTGGGGAAGCCTTCACGCTGCGCATTCATATCCTATTTTATCAAGCAAACATTTAATGTGCTTAAATGTACCACAGCTTTATTTATGCACAGAATATGCTGTAAAGTGTGAATTATACATTAGCCAATGAATAATTCATCAGTGCCATTCCTTAATGATTACTTGCCAGGCACCGAATGGTAATATTTGCTGATAAATTTGCCCATTGATCTTGCTTGTGTTTAACCAGGCTTGTGGGGATTATATCTGCTTCATTTTCTGTTAACGGTCTTTCTTTCTCCTTCCTTCCTTCCTTCTTTTTTTTTCTTTCCTTTACCCAAAGAGGAATCATCAAAAGCAGCTAATTGTCTGAGTTCCTTTTTCAAGCAGCTTAAAAAAAATGAAATGTCAGCCTTATGGTGTCTGTCAGAACGGTTCAGTACTTTTCCAGCTAAGAATCTTCCTTCCTTTTTCACAGCGTATGAGGTTGGTGCGTCGCTGCACTGCTCTCTTCAGGGCTGCTCTTGGAGCGAGTGAGTTTATTCTTGCACCTCAACAGATCAAAGTCCAATTACATTTTTTTGTCTTTTTTGTCCATTTCACGAGAGTGCCGTTCTCACGATGACTCTCTTCCACTCGTCTGTCAAGTTGGTAAATGAACCAATACTTGATAAAGGTTGTCTTTTAATACGCCGTCTTTACTGGCGCGGCTTTTTACAGCCACAGCGAGCAAGATTATGGACACATTATCCTTATAATGCTTTGAGTCTGGCGTTGCCTAAGCCTGGAAGCGCAGGCTGTAACTGCGGGATATATTGCCTGTCCACACAATGAGAAAATATTGACTTAGTGTCACTCTCTCATTTGATTAGTTGTCGGGGTGATTCGGCTTTTCATTTGTCACCCCGGAAACATAAATGGGAAAACACAGCAGCTATCTCTTTCAGTCTTTCAGGGGCATCGCAGGCGCTCACATCTGGAAAAACTCTCTAAGCAGGAATGAATGTCTTTATCAGTCAGTGTGTATCGGTGGTGCTTGTCAGCTCAGTTAGTATCCACATAAAGCTGACGTTTGACAGCTTTCCTCACTGCACAACGTACAGCAGTGTAGGAGGGATGTAGTCCAACAACTCCACTTTGATTCCTCAGCTCAGTTGAGTGTGTTTTTTTTTTTTTTTTTCTCTTTCCTCTTTTTTTGTGTATTTATTTTGCTTGCGAGTCGCTTCATTTTCTTTTGTCTGTAAAAGGAGCAGTTTAAAACAGACGGCTGCTCTGTGTAAGCCCAGCCGTAACGAGAGCACCTTACATTTAATCCAGCAGAATTCATCAGTGCCCTTGTTCTTCTGAAAAATAATGAGGTAGACAGTAGGAGCTGCCCCGGGCTGCATGTAGGAAGATGATCTCTCTGAGCCGGCAAATCATTCTGGGTTTTTTTTGTTTTTTTTTATTGCTAAAAAGACAGGCTAATGACTTGCCTTGATGTGTGTTAGTGCTTTAAGTTAACTAGCATTAATTCACAGGACGATCTAATGGGCTTGATTGTCAAGCTGAGCCGAGGCAGTCAGTGAAAGGCTTGTGAGGCGGGGGTGAGGGGCGTGTAATTGTTTTTGCTGGCGGTGATTCTCTCTGGAAGGGATGACTGCACAATCCAGATATGTAAACACAAAGAAAGCGAATGGCAGTATGCTGATACTGAAAGTTCTAAGCTCCGTCCAGTTGCTCTTTGGATTCACCGTGACTGTAATGGCTATTTCGCAAACCTGTTTCTGTTCAACTGCGCGTTTCGGACGTGTAAATCATGTGTGAAAAATGGACATCTTGGGGAAATCATTAACTGTGACAGCGCACGATGAAACAAAGAGCAGGCAAGGTAAGGACAGCAGATGCTGTAGGAGTTTGACTCTGCCTGTTGGAGAGTGGGATTTTTGAATACAACAAAGACAGTCGGTGCGGTGTGACTGGACCCAGTGATGCCAATTCCCTGTTGGTCAGCTGGTCCGAAATGGCATCGGCAAAACGGCTTTAATACATTTATCAAGACTCGCATTTAGAGTCCGATTGCACAACACTGCTCCTAACACAACGTAGAGTCCAACCTCTTGTGTTTCATAAATAACAAAGCTGCTGAGCCCTGCAAGTACAAAAGAAGGGTTGCCATGATAAAGTCTGATTAAGATCAACTTAAGACCCACCAGGAAGCGGTCCAGTTTGCAAACATACAGTTACTGCTTGAGTCAGCAGTGGGGCACGACCGGACATCTGTCTCCCAGTGATCTATAACACCCACAATGCCTCCCGCCGACTGTCGGCTTTGGCACTCAGGCGGCACACCGGTTGCTGTAGTACACCCAGCCACCCACAGCAATGGCTTATCTCCCAAGCATAACAAACAGCAGGCTAAAAGAAAGGACAGAAAGCAATAGGAGACCCAGCAGCAGAGAACCTCAAGAGCCCCGTGCCATCATAACTCCACTTCAGAATACAGGCCTTTGTTCTGAGAGATTGTTGGAGAGGACATCACAGCCAGGTAGCTGCACGTCTTTTCATCCTCAAACACACTCACTCCCACTAAGTCAGTCTGCTGTCAGTGAAGGAGATCCTCTGCCTGATAGGGCTTCAGAGAAAGGTATTCCTCTGGGGCTGTTGTTCAGGGATTTCTACAGTTCTGCCATGCACTGATTAAAGGAACACTTGTAGATAATCCTTTTAAAAATAGCTCTTTGTTGTGACAGTGCTGGAGTGAGCTGGGGGTGTGAGAGGCAGGGGGTGGGGGGGAAAGCCCCAGATTTGGATTTTTTAAATGGTTATCACCTTGATATCCGCCACTCTGCTCAGATAAATATTTAATGACATGGTGGCTGAGATAGAGCTGTTACAGGCTGCTGGTGAGAAATTGAGCTTCTATTTAGAGCCCATACTGTTCCATAAAGTCATGGCATTGGTAGACAGCCCAAGGTTATTAGTGCGGTAAGAGAGTAGTGTGTGTGTTTGTGGTGTGTCTGTGGGTTGCTAAAGAGTTCTCACTCCTTTCGTGCTGCAGTGATATGAAGGAGAGAAATGAACTCGGTCTGTTATTGAGCAATCGCTCATGAATCCTTATGTATCGTGGGTGTGGGTGTGTGTGTGTGAAAGAGAGAATGAGCATAGTTGTGTCAGCAGCTCTGCTTTTAAGGCACAACAGTCACGCTGTTGACTTGCACTTGACTATGCATTTTCAAAATGGTAAGCTTCGGCTTTTGCAACCGTAGCTGTGCTTTGTGTGGTGTCACAGGATCTCTGGCCTCTGGGTGCTTGTTCCATGTCACTTACATCATGCAAAATTGATAGCTAGGGCTAGAGTCGGACGTGGCGATGTCGAAGCTATCGCGCTGTAAAGACAGATTTCTGTGCATTGATTTTTCTTTTTTTTCCCTCCCGACCTGATGCTTCAAATCTCAAGTGAGTAGGAGGCTTTTAAATTGATGGCAGCGTTGCTGCTAGATTTTGGATTTGGATAATTAAGTCAATCCTATATTTGGGCTGGTGCATTACTGCTCAGCGTATTTAAAGGCTCGTCAGGGCTCTGCCTCATTCATCCTGTTTACTCATTACACGATGGCTGTTGTGAAAAGCAATTGCTTTCAGCTTTCGAGTACCTTGCTTCTGGTCACACTGCGGCTCTTTTATTTATTTATTTATTTTCACCGATGCTACCAAGGCCCAGAGGCTCCCAATCAGTCCAGCGAGCGGCGTACGCCAACACCACGACTCTCTTTGAAGGGAATAGGTGGGTAAGCACAGTAGAGTCCTTGAAGCACTTCCCATCAGTGCTATTGGATTACCAGCTGCCTTTCCAGACCTCATCCGCACAGATGAGCGCCAAGATCAATGGAGCTCTTAGTGCAAGCTAATTCGATCACAAATGTCTTTGCCACTGCTGATCAGAGATGGGGTTTTTTTTTCTTTAAACAAAAAGCATAATCAGGTCAAGCCTGTGTGCAGCGGCCACATATTTTCAGCTGCTCCAACTCCCGCAGACTTCAATTAGTCGGCTTTTCATATTCATTATTGAATTGTTGGACTGGCCCGCTGAGGAGAGGTGTAGAAATGGAAGCGGTGAACTGCTGCGTAAAGTAATCCGCTCGGGTTTTTGCTGAGTGTGGCAGGAAGGCTGGGTTTTCTTCCAGCGGAGCAACTGGCATCATAAATAAGCTACGAGCACGCTTCTAGAGAGACGAGGCGTCTTGGGCTCTGACAGTGTGCGACCAGAACGGGCTGAAGGGCGTCTTGACCCCCATGTTCCCAAAAGCGGAAAGCAGACTCTTCATTGCCCCTTGTTCCCGGTTAATTATTGTTTGATGCTAATAAAGGAGGGTGGGGGTTGGGCATGTTATGAAACATAATTATTCATTGCGGCATTTCCCCAAGATGAGCCCTGTCCCCCTCACCCCCCCCCCCCCCCTGTGCTTGTTGAGGAAGCTGCTAGGGCTGTCAATTGAGTACACCAGGCAAAGACATCCCCTCAGCCTTTTAAGGAGGGGACACGAGGGAGCAGGGTGAAGGACGCCATTTGCCCAAGTGATATATGAGGAGAGATGGCAATATATGTAAAGAGCTGCTGAAAGAAAGATAGAAGGTCAAGGCACATTACACTCCAGCCATTTACCGGTTGAGAACACCAGGACCGCAAATACAGTTGCTCGGCAGCAGTTTTTGTTTACACATTAATGTGGAGCGTGTGTGTGTTTGAGTAACCAGCACATTTTAGATTGACGTGTGCACACAAGACAGATGAATGTGTTACTGTAGTGAATATGCTCTCGGCAGGCTTTTTATAAGCCTGCAGATGCAGTGGGACGCTACTTTAACAAGAGTGGAGCTCCACAGACCTGCCCTCCTAGACTTTCACTGGGCAAATAGCAGATGCATATGCGGCTAATTAACTATGCATGAACACAGCATATGGTGTGCTTTAACACAATGCAAGCCCAGGATTAGTTAACAGTTGTCACTGAAAACATTGTGGTACTTTAATGCACTTGAACAGTGAAACTCCAGCAGTGTGAACTCACTAAAAGCATGCTATATGTGTAGATCGGAGCTCAGTTTTTTTTATTTTTTTTATTTCCACTGTTATTAATGTACTGGTGATGAGAGGGAACGTGGGTAAGCCTGCCTTGGACAAAGCCTAACATTAACATTCCACGAATATCTGAGGCTTATTCAAGGCGACTCAGCCACGCAACCAGCTTTGTTCACCTTTGGTTTAAAGACAGTCAGCCTACAGGAAGTCTGAGCCGTGTTGGGAATGTGTTTTTAATGTGCCATTGTTGAAGGACGCAGACTGTAATCCAATATATTTCAGCTGTTAGGTGTTTGGTAAAGATGAATAACATGCAGTTTATGATGGCTTGAGGCGCAGCACACTATCAGTTGGGGATCAAGTCTCCATTTCACACATGAACAGACACAGTTAATCCGCAGATCACCACTGTACGCTCTAATGCTCAACTTGTATTCCGAAATTTTTTCCAATGGCCCATTGTTCTTTAAGCAAATCCCCGCTGTTGATATTCTTTGGAAAGTTTTTTGCTTTGTGTAGCTTTTGTCTATATTTAGGTGAGCAGCTCGGCTTGTGGCCAAAGCAGTAAACCATTTAGATCTGACTCCTTTACACTCTTTAAAATTAATTGTGCGTATATGCAGGCTAAGTGTGTGTGCGGCCCGTGTGTCTATGGCAGGGTGCTCTAAAATGCCACTGCTGTGAGAGGCCCAAACCCAGGCACTGCATGTTTTATGAGCTGTCCTCAGAGGATATGGGAGCTCTGAGCTCAGATCATGCTTGTTCCAGCAGTGCTTTCAACACCTCTAGCTGCTTCCTTCGACTATTGAGGGGAAACAAGGCAGAATTGAGCAATATTTACAATACCACCTTGCCTTTGCTTTTAGTTTCAGCATGGCTATCGTCACAGGCTCATCTTTGAGATTATTTATCTCGTGCACACAGCAGAGGGTTCTTTCACCTCCGAGTTGGATCACTGCCCTGCTTGACTTGAGATGGTGGACGACAAGGTTGACCGCTGCACTGAATCCCCCCACCCCCCCCACTGCTCATTAAACCAGTCCTCTCCTTCGAACAAACAAGTGAATGTAGAGCGTTAACTGGCAGCATCTATTTACAGTGTTTACACATTAACTCTGCAGTTAAAACTGTGGTTGTAAGAGTGCTGAAATCATCATGTCGACTAACTTAAAAAAAGAGGGGGGGATAAAAGAGCAACAGTCTGCTTTATTTATCTGTGATGGAAATGAGTGAGGACGGTTTGTTTAGTGGCTGTTGGTGGTTTAAAAAAAGAGCCTTACCTAATTAGAGGTAATACCATCCTGTGGTATGTCGAGGTAGAGGTGTTTTTTTTTTTTGCTCACATCATTAAAAGCAATTGAAAGGAGGGATTGTCTTCCACCACCCTGACCATCTGCTCAGGGATTGAGCAGAATTTGCCACCACACGCTGCTAAATATTTCAGGTACGGAGATGGTTTTGTGTACTAACCTAATGGCTTTGTTTTTGGAAGCTGTTTCTGAAGACATGCTTCTGTGCTCCTGCTGGGCTGTGCCGTCAGTCTGAAACCTCAGAGCTGTCTTATCTGTCACTCTAATCTATTTGTGTTAGTTTTTCCTCAGTGTTGGCACGTCTCTCTGTGTGGCATGGTGATTAGTGTAGCTGGAGGATGTAGGGCAGCCGTATGAATACATTTCCTCCCCTCTCAGACTCATTTAGACTTCCAGTTGAAGTTGAGCTGATGGATAGGCTCGTTAAGCTGATAGGCAGATTGCAGAGTAAGAGTGGGGATATTTGATTGCAGAATATCAGTGAAAGTGATACATGATTGAGTGCTTAGATATTAAAATTTCAAGAGTGCTTTAAACAGCAGGCAAATATCACTGTTTCCCCCCCCCTACGCCTGTAAATCTTTTTTTCTGATTTTCAAATCTGATGGAAAAAAATGACACGTTAACTATCCCTCCTCCCCCCTGCGACAGCTCAGATATGCTTTGTGAAGATAAATGTTTGGAGACACATACATGCAACGTTTATTCTCCAGAACAAATCAGTCATAAATATGTCCCCAGAATATATTTATGCCGTTTATAATCTAGGGTAGATTTTAATGTCAGCAGTATAATAATACTAACAAAAATGTCATTGCTGTTGAACCACTACAGGTGAAAGACACTAAAAATCCTTTCACATCAGACATTATATTCACCCTGTAAATAAATGCTGCTCACAAATCTAAATGCTAATTCAATTAATAGTCATGTTTGTGGTGACAGTTTTCCTCCAGCACATACTTCACAATCTCCTGTTTTGTTGTCAGTGGCTTCCCATGGTATTACAATTTTCTGGCCTCCCTCACTTAGAAAAAAAGGGGAAGAGTGACGGTGGACAAGCCCACCGACCCCCAACAGCCACATCAAAACATGATGTCTCAAGCAGTCAGAGCTGATAAAATGGCAGCCAGCTTTGTTTGAGTCAGACATATGTGGCAAAACCCAGAGGTGCTGTGTTATGAAGTAGCTGGTATTAGGCTGCAAAATGATTTCCTGCTCCCAAACCTTGGAGATAATAGAGGTCTTGCATTGTGGAGCGGCCCCCTCAGGGCCATTTGTAGAACTCCTGGAGAGCCCACAAATAGGGAGAAGAGGGGGATTTGGCCTTCTTTAGAGATGGGGGAGAGGCTTAGACCCTGTGGATCACAGAGGATGTTCCTTTATGTCTGCAGCTTTAAGTACCTTTGTACCATGGGATGGAGAATAGTTTTAATTAAAAAATAGAATGTATGGACTGGTATTGTCATTTCATTTCACATCTTGGATATTTAGACGCTGCAGTGAATTTCTTTCCACAAGAGGAGTTTCTGCTAAACCCACCCTGGATGTTGTCTAGAAAATAGAGCGTCTGTCAACTCTGTTTTAGCAGGTCGGGTAGGGGGGGTGTAGTTATCAGTGAATTGGAAAACCGAGTGGAGCGGACAAATGTCTGTCCTTGTAGTGCAAACTAAAACAGAGAGGGCTTCACAGAATAAAGCAAGCAGCCGTTGCACCAGGTAAGACAACACCGGGTGTCAAGACCACAGAGCATCTCTTATGAAGTGGCCTACCCCTTCCCTCCAGCTGAGCCTTTCATTGTGCTGTTGTTTCGAGGGAGCTTTTGGATGGCAGCTTTAGATTAGGTCGCACCGAGTAATGGATTGGACCTGACGAAAACCTGCTGCTGCTCAAAATCACCACAACAAGGATCCGTACACTACCGAGGACGCGGCTGGTTTATTCAGATCAGTTTGTGCCGCCCTCATTGTTAATAACCCTGTGTATGCTCATGCTAACATTGTTCTCCTCTAATCTGTATTCACGCGAGTATTTCATTCAATCCTTTTCCAAAGCCGGCCCTAAATCCTTGCCAGTCACATTTTGCCTCTTCATAATTCTCCAATTCAATATGCCATGAACGACATTTCAGTCTCTCCCTAATCTGAGTGGATCCCTATTTTGCTCATACGTTGTTAGTTTATTTGCATCTAAACATTGGAATTTCTATTTTCTCTGTTTTTCCTATGGAATTTTCTTTGAGAAAATACACATCTTGTGTAATTGTGTAATCTTTATTAAATGCGGCGTTCTCAAACATAAACCCTGTCATAGGATCTCAAGCAAAGCATGATAATTAGGATGTTTATTCTACAACCTGTATTGACTACACAGCTGAGCATGGATTTAGTTAAATGTGATTGGAATGAATAAAAAAATACCTCCTAAAAGACGGCAAGCAGGAGCACAGAGCTGTGTTTAGTAACAGAAACCCACTGTGTGGTCATTGTGGGGGATGATGTGTTAATTGAGCCACAAACTGTGTAGTTTTTCAAGCCAGAGGTCTTATTATAGCTGGCACACAAAAGAGAAATGTATTTGAGCTCGGCCCCACTGGCTGCTAGCCCTTGACTCTGTTGCACTAATGTAAATGGTGGATTAGGTGCCGTTAGCTGGGACCCCTCCACCCCTCTGCAGCCCTTCCCCCTCCTTCGCTTTTCCATTAAGACAGCTGGTATCTTTCAAAGGGTCCTGGCCCAGTGATTGATGTGTAATAGCTCCCAGCCTCACCTGCCCATTCGCAGTGGTATTCATCCAGCAGGCAGTTTGGAACTCCTTTCCACTGAGCAATTTGTTTTTCAGGTACTGGCTGGAGAGCCGCCTTCCTCATTTTCTCTTTGTATCTGACTTTCTGTACTTCACCAGCTCCCATCACAGCTGTCAATACAAAGACATTTCATTGCCTCAGAGGTGACACAATCACTGTTTTTATGAAAACTCAAGTCAACTACTTGCGAGCGTGAGGCGACTGGGCCTGTTGTAAATGATGGAATTTCTGTTTTAGCAACCAAAGATCATCAACAGGTGCCTGCATCTGTATGAGGATCTGTTTTCCCTTTTATGGTTAAAAATATATTTGATAAAAACTTCAGAAAGGTAATTAGGGATTCAGAAACTGGAGCGAGGTAGTTTGGTAAAGTGTATCCAGATGCAAGCTAATGGCACCTAGATTGTAAAGATCCTCACAGGGGCTTAACATCTGCCCCAAACATCAAAGGGGTATGGGTCAGCCCTCCATTTGCTACAGTTTAAAGTCCTTGTTGGTTTTGCTGGAAGAGGCTTGTGTTACTGATTAGAGGACAGAAGAGGAGCTTAGTTTATGCACAGATTCTCACAGCCCCCAGGATATCAAATGTTGCAGTCAGGAATGTTTTCATACTCCTCACACCTTCTTAGACATGGTGTTGGAATACAGACAGCCAGACTCTCTGAAACTGACTCCTAAGAAGTAAAATGTAGATAAGTTTTTTTTCGTGTTGCATCTGTGAAAACTTGTAGCCATATTGACAGGTAAATGTATCGGGAGTCATTTAAAACCACAATAGAGATTTTATTCATTTATTTTTTACAGGATGTGTTACTGCTGTTCTATGATACTGACATTTTTATGAAAGCCAAAACCCAGACTGACATAAAACTGGCCAATCAGAGGCAGACTTTTGAATTTGAACAAGAAGTGTAAATCCAGCAGAAAGTGAGAGGAATGTCAAAGAGGTTTAAATTGATAATGATGAAGAAGAGTCTGTGTGGCTTTTATTACTTGATCATTATGCGTGTCAGATGTAAATGGCTTTAATTGTACTACTTCATGCTCGAAAGGTTGAATAAATCTAATTCGACAGACTCCCAGAGTGAAATGATACATTGTTATAGCCCAAAATAAATTTGTGTGAGAAAAAATTGCTGCGTATTTTGACCAGTTGGAATGTGCTTGGCTCGTGTGTTTTCTCATGGATTCTTACCTGAAAGCTAATGTTAGACACCGGTACATGAGCTCCCTCTCCGTGCCTTTTCACACCTTCTTAGGTATGTACTGGTGGCGGTCGTGTGTCCTTGCGCAAACACGCCGGTTGAAACACTTCAGAGCTCTTTCATCATCTGCGTTCACTAATGTGTTCCTGTGCGTCTATGCCGGCAGCCCAGTGGTCGCCGTGGTAACTCATCATTAGGTGATTAATGGGGCCGTGACGAGGCAGCAGTTTAATCAGGCCCGGTGTTTGTGTTGAAGCCGACGACAAGAGCAGCTGCCCTGTCAGTTGGTGTCTGCTCACGAGATGACAGCACCCGCTGCTGAGGAGCGCCGTCGTCAAACAGCCTTCACTGGGCGCGTTTGTGTCTCAGCTTGAACCAAAAGCCATTTTTATTTCCCCCCACCTTCCTGCTCGTTCTCTGTTCTTCCCCTCACCGTCTTCTCTCTTCCTAAATGCAGACGTGCCGTTCGATTTTCCCTCGGCTGTGGTTTAGCGCTACCTGGCTCGATCTCCTCCCTTCCCTCATTTTTCACCTCCCCTCTCTTCCTTCATGACCATGGTAACGCGGGTGCTGATTGCCTGGTCTGATCCCTTTCGGGCCTGTAATAACTATTTCTAGTTAATTTGTCGCCCGGGGGGTGGGGGGGGGGAGCGGTGAGGCGGCTGAACATTGGCAGTAAGTGAGTAGCCTCCTTTGTGGGCGCCCTGTGTAGGGGCAGTGTAGTGCAGACGCCGTGCTGCTTCAGCTAGGCCCACTTCACTCTTTGTGGAGGATTTCTTCATGGCATGAGAAAGTGGTGGCTGGGTGAAGATAGCTGTAAGTGGCAGCAGACCAGGCATAGTAAATGACTGACTCTGCCTCCTTCCTCTCCCCTCCCTTACCCAGAGAATTGCTAGATTCTTCCCTCCAGAGCTGTCACTTCACATTATCACATTGGTGACTGTCAGCCAGGGCAGAGGGTTGGGGTGCGGTACAGTCCAATAAGCCAGAGTACACACACACACTCACACACTCACTCACTCAGGGATGAGCAGAATTGAGTCTGGTGTCATCACAAATGGTCTGCTGAGAAGCTAGCCAGTTAATACTGTCATAGAGCTTTATGCTACATATTTCCTGTGGCCTTACAAGCTAGACTCCTACTTTCTGTGCTGAAAATACTAAATAAGAAAATAAAAAAAATCTCCTGACAAGTTGTCTCAGTGGAGTTCAGCAAGCTGTAAGCCTTTCGTCAATACCTGGCTACCTTGTTCAGTGGCATAGCTTGCTCTGCTACTTGCAGCGCTTGCTCTTTTACTCTTTAAAACTGCTTCACCACATCTCTCCGAAAGAATGGGAATATGGACAGGCAGGAACCTAGAAAGTACTTAAATAAAACTGCTAAGTTCTCTCCAGAGCGTACGTGGTTGTGGAAGGGTTTGCCAAGAATTACTGTGATGTTGAGAATAGCCTGCACTGCTGCCTCATCACCCGGAGCTTATCTTGCTTTTCTCACCCGCAAGAGATCCGTAATGCTAGGAAATAAGTCTTTTGCCTTGGATATGTGTCTTGATATGTGTCTTTTTATATGGAGAGAGCGGTTTTGAAATTATGCTAATTATGCCTTCTTCTTTTTTGTATCCACAGCTTTTCTGAAACACTGGGGTTGTTGGTGTGGCCAAATTTTCCCTGGATTTGACTGGTAAATTCAGAAGACTGAAGCCCAGGCTCACAGTCTACCTTTCACGGAGGCCCAGCCGTGAGAGGACTGAGGAAGGCACGTGGCGGATCATGACGGCCGACAAAGAGAAGGAACGGGAGAAAGAGCGGGACAGAGACAGAGACAGGGACCGGGACAAAAGAGAAGCCGGGAAATCCCGCCGGCAGGACGGGGACCGGGGCGACCGGGAAAGTGAGAGCTCCAGGCCCCGGCGCAGCTGCACGCTGGAGGGCGGGGCCAAGAACTATGCAGAGAGCGAGCACAGCGAGGACGAGGACAACGACAATGGCAGCACTGGCGGGGGCAGCGGCACGGCCGAGGAGGCCGGCAAGAAAGGCAAGAAGAAGATGCCCAAGAAGAAGTCCCGCTACGAGCGCACAGAGAACGGAGAAATCACCTCCTTCATTACAGAGGACGACGTTGTTTACAGACCCGGAGGTGAGTCCCGTGGGTTTTAACCATGTCATCAGGTGTCCCCTCCGATTTAAGTCAACACTGCGTTTGTCAACCGTATTAGTGATCCCAAGTAAAACTTTTAACACCTCTTGCACACACACTCGTACAGCGGGATTCGAGCTCAGAGAGCCAAGTTTAGGAATTAAAGCATTGAGAAATCGAGCCTTGATTAACAGCCAATTGATTGTTCCTAAAGAACCCATGTGTCAGTTGTAGTGAACTGTAGAGGGATCACAGGCTTGCATGTATCAACTCTAAAGCAGCAGAAACACTCCCTCAGGCAAGAGGCAAATGCATCATACAATCAATTCCATGACCCACTCTGAGCTTTGTCTTGAGGTAAGTCAATAAAGCAAAGTGGTGCTTCTCTGGGTGATGTGATCGTAACGACAGCCATGATAATGATTTCATTCTTACACCGTCTAAGTCGTTGAAAATATGCTGTCTCCTCCGGGACCCAAAGGTACTCCAGTTTCCAGGAGAGATGAGATTTTTGAGCTGCCTTGATTGAATCAGATGGCTGAGGATGAAAAGAGAACAAACCTTTAACATCGCTGAAAACGCTCACATTGGCGCACTATTTATAAGAGTTTCATTACAGGTGAGAATATCAAGTTAGTGACAGTAGGAAGCCAGACTTTCTCTGCTGCTCCCCTGCTGCTCAGTGCCATCCCGCTTGAAACAAAATCATTCTCCGAGTCTTTCAATTTATCCAGGAACTAGCAAAAGGTCAAGTGGTGGAAGGAGAGTTCACACTGCTTAAGAATTTAATTGGGGGACAGAGGAAATTAGAGCCACTGTGTAGCTTTATCTTCCCCTTCTGTAACTACCCTAATGTATGCACGTCCACACAATTGCACAGCGCCTTAATAAAAAGAGGAGCAACATTTAACATTAGAGGACTGCAGTGTCTACCGAGCACTATAAAGTCCTTGTTTATTTGTTGTTGCTGTTTTTTTAATAAAAACTACGCCGCAGTAGGAGTCAGGTTTTATACAACTGGACACGGAGTGGTTGCCAGCTACAAAAACAAAACTGGTAAAAAACCAAAAAATGGATCCATCGTGT
Source organism: Menidia menidia (assembly GCA_907169785.1). Lineage (NCBI taxonomy): Eukaryota > Metazoa > Chordata > Actinopteri > Atheriniformes > Atherinopsidae > Menidia > Menidia menidia. The sequence continues at coordinate 6,286,689 of CAJRST010041110.1, forward strand.
CTCTTTGTATCTGCAGGTTGACACTGCTGTCAGTTTCGGTTCACTCTGACACAGTGGGGTCCATCGGGCTATTGCAGCCCCAAGGCACAGCATGTTAGAGCTGATGAAAACAGTTAAGCGCTGTTTCAAGCGATGTCTTTTGATGCAGCTAAAAAGAAATGTCTTTTATATTTGTTGACAGATATCTTAATCAGCAGACCAGGTCATAGGTAATTATTCCACTTTCTTCATAAAATGGAGTCAGGAAATGACAAAAATAAATAAATAAAAAGGACATGTTGTTGTTGACTGTCACGGCATATTGGCGCTGGCCAGTCTAGGCTGTCTCCAAATGAGCGAGCACTGCAGCCAGTGCCTTGATGATGTGGAATATTTATGTTTCTTGTCCTCTCCTTCAATTAGTTTGACAATTTTAGAGGGGCATGAATGTCACAACCCGCACTTACCATGAGGACTGGAGCTGTTAGATCAGTTTAGATTAGGAATGAGCTTCGACTCATTGGTGACAGCCTCAGCACCCGTACACTCATTTGTAATTTACCTCCCGGTGTCAACATGGAAGATCCTCCACCTTACCGACCGACTTCCTGCTGTCTCCTCTCCTTATTGTTCCGGAGATAAGCCGTCTGTGTGTGTGTGTGTCTGTCTGTGCTTATTTTTCTGCTCATGCTTGGTCATTGGTAGCAGCTCTCTTGCAATCAGATTTGATGTGTGCAGCTTAGGCCGGCACAAAGCCTGCATTGGATTATGCTTTACTAAATGTTAAATCCCTTTATAGCCGTCTAGTGACACACAATATGTAAAACTGACCACCCTCAGAGAGGGATTTGCACCACCCGAGCCAAGGAGAGGAGGAGGGTTGTGATGGAGAGCAAAGCAGAAGGCAAAATAATTCAAGTTCAATTGCTGCTTTGATTGCCTTTGTCAAAATTAGCTATAGAAACATCTAGACCAGTGTCCTCACATTAGAAATAACAGGAAAGCCAGTTGTCAAACCCCTTCCATTGTCTAGCCATCCTCCAATCTCCCCGCTCAGACTTACTATCCCTTGAAGATTGTTTCAGGCAGCTTAGAGGCTATCGATTGAATGGGGACTGCTGGAAAGGGAAGTGCAAGTGGCTTGTAGGTGGACCTGCAGCTAGCTCAAGCATGGCTGCTGTTTAAAAGGCATGGAGGAGTGTGTGCATGTGTGTGTGTGTGTGTGTGCAGGTTGCCAATGGACTGTGTCCGGGGCTATTTGTATGGTCCACTGCCGGGGCGGGCGGCCCAGTGCAGGGCAAACAGACATGCCAGATCGATCTGTACCCTGTGGCTGAGCCTGCACCACTTCTCCAGGCTGGGCTCAACAGCTCCAAGCTGTTCTTTACACTCATCCACCCCCACCTTAGAATATAGATCCTCTCTTTAGAGATTATACTCACTGCCAGAGGGGATCAATATGAGACACCCTTAAAAGCTTGGAGACACAAAATAAAATCTGTATTCACACTTATGCACAAAGTCTGCTGATAACCAGTGTTTATGCACACCAGCAGCTGCAATGTAATGAATCTCATTGTGCGCACTAAGGTATACACAAGATGTATCAATTCTGGCCTTACATTAGTTGAGTAGCAAACGCGCCCTAAAACTAAGCCTCAAGCAAACTGACATCCTGGACTGTGCCTATAGAGGACAGAAAAACTTCAGTCTCAGTATTCATCTGACTGCACAAGAGAAGTTGGTTGTTTGGAGAAGGATTATGAAACACCATTTTCACACTTAGACTTGGCACCTTACCGTCTAGACATTAACCCTATGAGAATCTTTGGGACGTACTGAAGAACGAAAAAATCCCAGTCAATACAAGGTCTTGGCGAGAGTCTAAAATTCACCATGACAAATGTTTGCTTTAATGAAATTGGAAGGTGGCCCAAAAAATGTGAGCGTTTGTTTTTCTTTTGGCCAGCCAGTGTATACGTTTCCTATCTCTGATGGGAAGTGTTCTCCAACAAACAGCAGCTTTTGCACACAATAACTTCCCCAGCACTCGTCCCCCCTCTCTCTCTGCAGCAGGACTGTGCTTGTCGCTGGTGGCTGTCTGCCATCGCATGTCTCCTTCCTTCCTAACTTACTGACTTGCTGGCTGCTGATTTTAAAATGGAGACTACACTCATTACACACTTCTGTTCCTCTGCTTAATGCATGACACGCAACACAGTGCCCTCATTATCACACCAAAGATTTGACTTGAATAATTACAGTATTTAAAAAAAAAACAGTTTAAGATGTGATCATCCTCACGTGAGTGCCGTGGAGAAAAAAATGCAGGCTACGCTAAGCGTTTGAGTGGAGGAAGTTGTTGTGTACACCTGGCACTGGTACAACACCTACTACTACAACCACCACAGGCGTACGCGTCATGTGCATGCACAGCAGGCTTCACAGCAGGAGGCAGTCTGACACCAACGCAGAGCTCGATAACCAGTCCTCCTTCTTTTGTCAAAACTAAGGACGAACTGTTGGCCCCCCTGCAAGTCATCCAAACTTAATTTATGAAACCTTAGAGTAGATAGATAGATAGATAGATAGATAGATAGATAGATAGATAGATAGATAGATAGATAGATAGATAGATAGATGTGTGTGTGTGTGTTCCAGATTTTCCAAATCTGGAGAAAGTTTGCAAACCCAGTGACATGTGCCTAAACACTGGCCCGTCACATTAGCACAGCACATTACTCGTGTTTGCAAAGGCTAGCTGTCGCTCACCGAGCAGCTTCTAGTGGAGTTTACATCTGGGACATGTCCTGGGAGTCATTTCCCGCTGAAACATGGCAGTGTGAATCTGTAGCCTGTCGTTAACTGAACACATCTATTTTTGAAAGTCTCCCCACACAAGAGAGTCTGGGAAAGGACTTTTTAGTGAAATCCTACCACCTGCCGACTGCTAAATGAGAAAGTGCGAGAGGGAAAAGCGAGGGCTGGAGGTATATGATGTGGGGTGGGGGTTGTGTTGTCAAAGAGCCTCTGTTCTCCCCCAGGAGCTCAGTCAGCTGTTGGCCTGCCCTTATTGTAGAAAGCTGATGGTATCACTTGCCAGGTATTTCCCATTGCTTTTCGCTGAGAAGAAGAGACTTGTTGTGTTGGTAGAGGAAGGAAAGTCGAGGAAGAATCAAGTGTCCTTGCACCTTCAGGCCTTGAGTGCTTGTAACACCACCCCACTGGGAAGTACCCAACAGGAAGTAGGACAAAGCAGCCTTGGCCATCAACTGGTCCTGATCGCAGAGCTGCTGGAGCCTGTTGTGAATCACTTGTAACACCAGTCTCCTCCTTTCTTCCAAGCTGTCTTTGTCTTTATTCGCCCTCCAGTCTCCTCACACCACTGTGCTTCCATTATTGCATTCCTTGTGCTTTTTAATTTTAGGATCAGTAGACTAGAGGGAGGGTGTTTTTTTTCTCTTCCTTTTTCTAAGCTACACACTACTTTGCTCTGTGTGTGTGAGCGCGTGTGTGTGAGCTCTTTCAGGTTGAGCCCAGCACCAATTTTAACAATGCAGGTGCATCCTGCCGCATGGTTTTCACTTCCCACCTGCAAACACGACTTAAACATACACTCCTTTTTGATTTAATAAGCCTGGCTCACATCCTATAAATATTCACCCTTTCTCCCACAGCACTGTTTACAAAACACTGGCATATATGGCCGCGTTCACAATGAGACTTGCTCATTGTTGTTGGCTCGTAAAAGAAAAGGCGCTCTGATATTATCTAAGATCTCCCCCTCCCTCCCCTCTGCTGGAATGCTGCAGCAAATTAAACTGCATCTTATTTGCTTGATTCAGAGAGAATAACACAGGGCTGTTTTTGCTGAGGGTCGGTGTGTTTTAGATTAGACATACTTGGCAGCCTTAGTGGGGTAGGCCGAACAAAGAAATACAGCTGGAAAATGATTCTGCGTGTGTCACGAGTCAATATGCAATTACTCAAATTCAGCGGGAATGGTGTGATTTGAGGAACAGGGTCCAGCACAATCGACTCTTCGAGGCTCCAGGAGTTGTAGATTATCTGCTTTGGTCAAAGCATTCAGCTGCACGTCTTTGTCTGTGTGTGCGCGGGCAGAAATGGATCGTGGAAGTACAACTTACAGCTGCTGAAGGAATGAGAGCATTCATTTACTGATACTCTGTCGAGGGCTGCCTTCTAATACACTGGAGGCTACATTCATGCCGCTAACACAGGCTTCAGCCCCCCCCACCACCAAAAAAATCTGCCCAACCCCCACAAAGACCCCCAGCACCGTTAAACCCCTCTCATCCCTCCCCTTTCCACCTCTCCACTTGAGCAAGGAGACCCACTTCCAAATGCACAAAATGGCAGGAATGTTTAACAAGCCAGGCAGACCCTTGAGGACCTGGGTTGCCCATTTCAACACCCCCCCCCCCCACCTTCCCCTTTATCCCACGCGGGCTCCCAGAGCTCCATAGCCTTCTTTTCACTCAAAAAGAAGAGTCTGAGAACCGTTAACTTGGATTTAACTTGCGTGTTCTAGTCACTCTGAGAAATGCCCTTGAGATGAAGACTTTTAGTGCCCAAAATAAATCCGAAATGTGCGTTTGACATCGGAAAAATAGACTTGCTTGCTGGTTGTGAATGATTAAACTAGATCCCCGTGCCCCCTCTCTTCACCACCTCACCCTATCTTTTTCACTCTGGCTGCCTTTTTCTTTCTGCCTGTTGATGTGCTCATCGGTGGAGACATGGAGATCTGGCCTTTCTAAATGAATTTGCCGCCAAGGTGAGGGGATACTAAACCCTAATTCCCCCGATTTGACTCCTTTGAAACATGTCATCTCATTCAGATTAGTCTCTTTTGTTCTCTGCCCTCCCCCACTCCCTCCAGCCGGCTCCCTCCTCCCCTACCCGCTTTACTGTGTCCCTCAAAACACACACACACTCTCTGTTGCTCACAGATCACACAATAGAGCTGATGGATATTTTCATTCATGTTATCTTGTAAATGACTTCCAGGGATGGTGTGGAGGAGGCAGGAGAAAAAGGAAGGACAGGGGGAAAAGTGGGAAGAGGGCAGTAGTGAGAGAGAGATATAATGCGTCACTCAGACCCAGTGTAGGCGATAAACTCCCCCTCCCTCCATTTAGAACAGCTCATTCAGCTCACAGTAGATAACAAGCCCACCCTGGGGTTACAAACACACGCGCACGCACACACACACAGAACCTCTCAAAAAACAAAGCCAATGATGTCAGAGGCGCACTTGTATACACCAACCCTTCTACAAATGGTATCTTGGGTGTCAGAGCCATTTAATATCTTTGCCACCCCTCTTTTCCTCTGCAAGCAGTAAGATAAACCACAGCCAGATCGATAACTGTGTTGACACAAACAAATAAATAACAGATGATGGCAGTGTCCGTCAGTGGGAAAAAAAAAGGTAGCTGCGGATCTTTTGTTAGGGCGAGTGTGGCTCAGTGCTTGTCCTTGGAAAGGCTGGGCTCGTGTTTTGGTGACACAAGCACCCGCAGTCTGTGTTGTCAGTGTAAACCTTACCTCTGGCGGCGTTTTTGTGGGAAAGCCTACAGAGCCGCAGAGTGTATTCCGCCTGCATAAAAGTTCCCCGTTTTAACGGTGGCAGACGGTGTGTACCAAATATTTAGGGTGGAAACATCCCTGCCATCAGCACAATAGACTGTTTTATTGCCTATTTCTGAAAAGAGAGCAGGGTATTAATGTGTGTTGGATGTTTTTGTTTTCAAACCATTTGTGCCTGTGTTTTTTGGAATGCTTTGCCTGAAGGGCCAGTAAAGATATTATTATCCTCTAACTGGATATGCATTATGCACAGCTTGGGCACCCTCTGGTTTATGTGGCTCAGCTAAGAAGCAGTGTAGGTGACTTTTGTGATTTCAAGTCTCCTTTTCCTATAATAAGTCTATTTACACTTGGCTATGTGTGGAAAGTGCTGTGGCAGGCTCAGCAGTAGCCATTAGCCGTTCCTCCTGCTGCCTCCTCCCTTTCTTCTACACAGAAGTGGCTGTGTGTTCTTGTCCTCTGCAGCGTGAATGTTTTTGTTAAGGAGATGAGAGTTCATGACCTGGCCATACCACCAGTCACATTCAATTTAACAACACAGCCAGCCAAAGCCACCTCTTCTCAAACAATGTTACAGAGCTGCCGCTGACATCATTAAGCACCATTTTAAAAACGAGTGCGACAAAGGGCTGGATTACTCTTTTTTTTCTTCTTTCACTTCAGCTAATCCAAAGCTTATTAGACATATGGCATATTGGTGCAACACACCCTCCTCACTGTTTCCATCTAAACGAATAAAGAGAGCTCGATAAATGACCGGCTTTATTTCTGCTGGTCCTAATACTACAGTGACATGTGGTTCCGTAGGGCCTGTTTTGACCTGTGCTGTTATGGAGCCGGTGTTAATCTTTAGTCTGATGAAAGGCTTTACGGGATGAAAACTGGTTCTGGAATGACTCAAACGCTTTGCTGGTCAAAACAGAGTTTTCGACCACTCTGCCTAATCCAGACAAAGAAGTAATGAAGAAAGAGCTGTAGTTTGAAGGAGAAATTATTGTAGCCTTAAACTATCTTTCACCTGATTTTTTTTATCTAATGAAACAGTTGTGTCCATCAGAGGAAGATGTTTACACACTGCATGCTGCACTCTGAAGTACTGTTCACTGTTTTTGTGCTGCCACGCATTGTATAGAAATGCTCTTTGCAGTGTCTGCATTGCATATTCCGTTTGCACGCACTGCCTGTTTATAGCAGCAGCTCCTCTTGATGGTGAGTGGCGATGCTCCATCATAAAAATGAGGAGAAAAATAGGAAAACCAAAAACCTCTTGTTGGACTTTTGTACTCGACAGAGGTTCAACTACAGAGAACCTTAGTGGAAACTATTTTTATGCAAAAAAAAAAAACATCCTGCACTTGATCACGGGCACGTGTTTGAACATTTGCAAGTTGAACCAACTCTGGGCTTGCTCTGGCACAGGAGGAGCACCTGGTTTGTGTTAGCTAAAAGGAGGTACATGGGATTTGTCCAAGTGGTGTTGTGGTGTATAACAAATTTAATGTGAAAAAAATGCTCCTGACTTATGTGGTTTAGTTGACTTGACAGTTGAAGTCACACATTATGCTGTCTTAATCTTTCAGTACTTTCTAAAGCAAAGAAAATCAAAAGAGAGAAAGGAAAAAAAAAAATGAAAAAAGGGCCAACGGTTTGATGCCCAGAAGGGCTTTAAGGTCTCTACTTTGGTAGCATAGCTTGCAGGGAAGGACTGAGACTTGTTTGCCTCATGAGGCAGACTAAGTAATGAGACATGGAGCAAATGGACAGGACAGTATGACCCGGGGAAGGAGAAGAGCGTTTCTAGGAGGACACAGAGCTAACATGCTTTTGGTACAGTTCAGAAGTGATTCTGAGAGCCGGTAAATAGAGGAAAAAAGTGAACACATAATGTAATCACGTTTTTAATAACATCCAATACTACATGAATACCATCAATGCCGAGGCCTAAAGTTTTTTAGTGTTTTATTGCAGCTGCTAAGCATGAAACATTAAATATAAAGCAGGCCTGTTGATAACTGGGATTGGCGTGCCTACTGTATGGAGATCCAGACATTTCTGGGCTGGGCTAAACCTCCCACTTGGAGCCTAACAACGCCTCTGTCTGACTATGTTTAAAAGAACTTGGCCACGGTGTCTAAACTTTTCTTCCCTTGACGTGTTCTCATGTTTTTCTTATGATTACAGTTTTGGCTTTTCAGTGTTTAATCAAATCTCGTATCACAAATAATGACAGCATGGTTACATAAAAGGCTAATCCTTTTTATTCATGAATGAAAAGATTTTTAGAACGGCATAAAATGTGTTTTAACAATTTCCCCAACTCTTCCCCCCTCTGTGGATTTTGTCCCCCCCAGTGTTGACTCCATGGTGTGATGACTGGAGGGCGGAATGAGGTTAAAGTCAGTATTGCTCACTGGTGTATAAATGGAGTGGAACAATAACATAATTCCCCTTGGGTGTAATGTTTGCTTTGGAAAGGCAACCTTGTAGCACTCCAAAAGTCTTTAATCCTATTACTCGCATTCCAATTGAATCTGACTCAAGGAGAAAATGTCTTTTCAGCAGAGGTAACTGCACACAAAATGATATGTTTCTGAGTGTGGCTGCTTGAAAACATGAAAGCTTTGATAAGTGTGAATATCATCTTTGAAACTCTTCTCTCTCCCCCCCCTCATTTGCAGATTGTGTGTACATCGAGAGTCGGCGGCCCAATACTCCCTACTTCATTTGTAGCATTCAGGATTTCAAGCTGGTGAGTAGATTTCTTTTAGCTTCTGTCTCTGTCTCTTTGTTCTCAGCACAAACCCACCAAGCCACCACATGTCCAGTGAGAGGAAGTACGCCTTTTTTTTTCTTTCCTTTTTTACATTTATTTTAAACCCCACAAGAGAAGACATTACAAAAGTGTGAGTGCTACAACTGCGTGAGCACGAAAAGGTCTGTTGAGAGTTGAGTATTGATTCAAGTGACAAGCAGTTTAAAAATACTTGTCATATTTTTAGTTGGGCTGCATAGACAAATAAACATCCCTCTGAGAATCTGGCTCGGCCATTACAGGCCTTTGCAATCCAATTATTGCAAAGGTGTTGTGTAATGAAAATATAGATGTTTGTGGATGCACCTAATTGATTTAATGAGGGAGACCATGACCAGGTTTAAATTGATTTTTTTTTTTTTTAACAACCTAATGTGGGCAAATTACCTCTTTCCTTGAATAAAGAAAGAAATTAGTTTTTAATTTGCTGCCGAGAATGGCTGATTCATCAGGCACAGTCAGTTGAGTGAGTTTGTGCTTGCTTTTCAGCAACACTGCATTTAAAATGTATCACACACACACTTCGTCTCTCTCTCTCTCTCTCTCTCTCTCTCTCTCACACAATTGATTTTTCTCACTGCAGCCTCTGTGTTTTTTAAAAGGGAAGTTACTCTGAGGTTCACCCACAACAGATTGCTCTTTGTTCTTGCAGATGAAAGAGGATATTCAGCATTATGGGTTGAGAAATGCAGTTAGCTTGCTGTGCTGTAATTGCCTGACACACTCTGCGTGAGTCACGAACATTTCACTGCCACATACAGCTGATGCGGAATATCTTATTCAGCTCGTCTCCGACTTGATCCTCCACGGCTTTATTGTCAGAATCGGTGTTTGTATGCCACCGGTAAAGGCGGACTGCCTCCATGTTGGATTTTTACTCTGAGGTCAGCGCACCCAGACAATTGTTGATTCTTGGCTGAGGACGTTTGCTGGTCCAAGTTGGCCAAATGGATATTTATCAGTGAAGCCTGAAATTGATTATACAGCTGAGTGTGATTGTTTTTAATTGATCTTTTATGTGGTTTCTAACTGCCACAAATGAAAAGTAGAACCCCTTCTTGGTCAAAGTTTTCTACAAATACGCCATTTAATGGGCGACGGCTACTGAAATATGCAGTCGATGGAATCGTGTTGCCTAATGAAGGCACGGTTAAGCCTTCCAGAGCAGGTATTTGGCCGTCTTGTAAGGGATGAGCTGTCTGAGCAGAGCACAAAACACTTATGGAGAAGGGGGCGAGGCCCTGGGGCCAAAGTAATCACTGCCAAGAGCCACAGCCAGGTCACCAGCCTCATACACTGCTATGTGAAGGGGCCGAATGATGAATAAACGTACATATCTGAGGGTGTGGGACAAATCTTCGCCAATGTATGAGTCCTGCTGGAAGTGAACGGGGCTTGGTGTGTATAAAATAAGTTTTAAGGTGAGCTTTAGGCCCTGCTGCCCGGCCCCAAAGCGGCGGGGCTTTAATCGGATTGCTGCTAGAAAATGCTGAGGGTGGCAAGAACCCCCCTCCACATGCGCACACACACACTTGTTTGAAAACCCACACACCTGCACCTTGATTAAGAGCACCCCGAGAGGTCCGGGGCTGACGCAGGTAATTGTCCAGGGAGAGGGAAAGAATAGTGGCCACAGTAGCTGACCTCTATCTTCAGCCCTCTGTGTCTGTTGCTCCGTCACTCCCTCCCCCAGTCCATCTGTAATTAACCAACAGCCATCTGCGTGCTTGTATGTGTTTGAGCAGACTGTACCCTTGTCCTCCTATGTTAAAACAACAAGCCCTGCTGGCTTTCTGAGCAAGTACAGCGTTTTTCGGTGAGCTCTCTTTGTGAGCGGGCGACACGTCCCAGACACCCCGCGACCACAGCGACAGCCGGAGATCCTCTTTAACAATGATGGCTGATTTTTGTCGCGTTTGAATAAACTACCTCCTTGCCGGCTCAACTTTAAGGCACCCCGTCGTCCCCAAAACTGGGGCACAGGCTTGTGCCTTTGGGAGAGGGAAGGAAATTCATCCACTGATTATGCTCTTTTGTGGAACATAATGGCTGGTGTCATCTCTTGTCCTCCCCTTCCCATGAAATATTAAGGAGTGACACCAGGCAACTTGAGATTCATGTAAGGGAGCCAAACATTATTCTCTTTATTTCTCTACCCTCCCTGCCGTTGCCTCCACCCCCCACCTTTTTGTACTGCAAATTATCGATCAACCCCCCTCTAAGAGGTAGAACAAGCCTTGGGAGGCACAGCAGAGGGGGAGGAAATTTTATTGGTCCTGAACCAAACAACCTCATCAATATTGCCCCACTCGTACCCTCTCCATTTTCTTGTCTATCTGCTCCAGTCTTTAAGCTGGAACAGGCTCACTTTTGTGTACTTTATCTAATGATCTGTGAATCCAATTAGTGGCGTGTAGAAAACACGAGCACAGCCATCAATCTCTCTTGTGTGGATAAGAACAAGGAAAGAGGCCTGCCTCGTTTTCTCTCCATATCTGTTTCGCACTGTGTCTGGAATTATTCTCAACCCTTAGTCATTGAACACTGAGCAGTCGTTAAGTAAGAACAAATGCAAAACAAAACCAAAAAAAGAAGAAAGACAGGAGCAAAATCAATTCTGCAGCATGATTGGGGTCGTTCCTGACTTAGAGGACAATCATTTTCCTCAGCTTGTTTACTCAACGGGGGCAGCTGTGGTGCCCACCGCAACCTCTGTGACATATTGATCTAGCGTTATAGATTTCAGCCTCCTGCCTTCCTCCTAACATGTCTGCCAGATACAAAGATGTCCGCTGGGAGGCCATTTCAACAGTTTTGAACAAAAATAGGAGTGGACAAAGCATTCAAAGACATGTCAAACAATGCCATCGATTAATTTTCTGCACGCCCATATTTAAATGAAAGCAAATGTGTCATAATCTTAGTAATTCTTATAATAGTTTTGAAATAACTTGATTGCAAATAAACTAAACAGTGAGAGAGCAAATAACTATGATGGAGATGTGTATCTGAGTCAGTTAAAGGCCAACAATCCTCCAGTGTGTTTATTCCACAAGGGCTGGTTTGAGTTTTTCCTCGTTGCTGTGACCTTGCAATGTGTTAACAATCTCTGTTTGTTGAGGATGATGTGGTGAGCGTGCCAGTCACAGACTTGATTGTTTGGTGGGAGCGTGTCTGCATGTGACATGTTTGTTTGTCATGTTTATATTCTGGTCGTGTGACTTCTAACTTGGGTTGATGCATGTTTATCTGGTTCAGCACAACATGCGCACACAAAGACAAATGTCTCTTTTTACTTTGAGAGCACGGTCTCACAGAAATGAAACTGCAGTGCGTGTGCTGCTCGACCTGCCCACCGGACCTGACTCCATCAATCCGTGCTGCTATTCTTACCTCAGTCGTCTCCTCTGTCTTCATTTGTCTCCGTGTCTTATATATGTCTCTGCACTTCATTTCTCCCTCAACCCCGCTCCTCTTTATCAGGTGTCACTCACCTCCATCCCTCCTCCCCTCCCATGTTCAACTCATTGTGTCCATGTCCTCGGCACTCATTGACCCAGCTACCCCCCTCTCCACTTGTATCTAACCTCATTTGCTGTTATTGGCCAAGTCAGTTGTGTCTCTCTCCCGCCCCCCCTGCCCTCCTCTCCACATCCTTCTCTTTCTCCGCTTTTTCCCCCCAGCATCCCCGTCTCCCTCCATCTTTTGCTAATGGAGTGATTGCAGCTTTTCTCCCTCCGGGAACAAGGGATTGAGCAGCCCAGAACGCTAACACACACCCACACATGTTCTTTCTCCCACTGTAAGCTTTATAAACACACAAACACAGACACACACACACAGCTCTAGCCTTGGATTTTCCTGCTTATGGACATTTAATTAGATGCCACGTACAATGCAAATTATCTTGCCAGGAGTTCATCTCATATGTTGCAGGCCTGATTATCAGAAGCAGGCGAATGATTTTCTTTGTCATCAATGCTGTATTCACACATCTCGTTTGGCAGCGAAGCAAGTTTGCTGCCATTGCTAGCATGTATGTGTGTGCTTTATTTTCACTGTGAAATTTGTTCAAGCAAATCTGTGACAAGTGGTACATTTATGTTGAGATGGTGTGTTTATTCAGGCTCCTGGCTCTTTTGAACAACATGTCCGTACATGCGGTGTGTGCATGTGTGTATGACTGAAGGTAAACTACACATGCCAATCTCATTTATGAGATGTGCTTAGACAAATGGTCTCTCTGCAGATGAAATTGAGTTGCTTTTATACCGTGGCTCATATTAGCTTCTGTGCAACATTGTGTCTAAGAACTGTAAAAAAAAAAAAAAAAGATAGATAGAGAGAAAAAAAGGTTTTCATGTCCTCTTAATCCTTAATCATTGTGGTTAAAAAATTAAAAAAAAAAGACAAAAACATTTTTTGATTATAAGCCAAGCAACACAACACCATGCATTGGCTTTCTCCAAAGCTAAGCCTGTCAAATATAGCAGAATCATCCCATATTATTTGTTCAGCTATTTTTTTTTGTGGTTTTTGTATTGGTGTGAAATATTTTGACCTTTTGCCACATCATTTTTTTTGTCGGATCCACCACAAATACATACGTAAAGAACCATGTATTCACACATTTACTTACGACAGTCTTGTAAGCGGTACATGTGGACCTGCACTACATGTGCATAAACCAATTGTTAAAAGACTCTCTCATAACGGACAGTGTATCATTATGCATTGGAAAATGCTACCTATTCAAAGCCTATAATTAAAAACGTTGGGCAAAGATAGTAATATATGTGCATAAAATACACATGCTTAACATGAGCAGCTATTAGATTTTCTGTGGACCCTGACTTACAGCCCTAATGGAACCCAAGTGCTGAGAATTAGCTTAACAATAAAACCCTCATGCTAATTAGCGTGTGACCATAACATATTCAGATTGATGCAAAAAGATCTCTTATTGTACATGTGGCATGGATTATGTACCTCCCTGCTCTGATCCAACCCCCGCACGCAACGGCGAGTCGGTGAAAACAGCAGTGTTGGACAGAAAATGCTCACCCCGAACTCAGGCCTGACCAGAGAGACGCGCTGCTGCTCAGCCATCGAGATGATGGGAGGCCTAGACAGCCATCACTCGTTGGTTGTCCCTGCCCAGAAGCCAGAATTTCCTCTTTTTATCTTCCCTATTCTCCCCCTCTGTGACCACCCCCCACCCCACCCCCACTGAACATTTGAAATGCAATTATGGATCAGTGAGCACCGCCATCAGTCGCACTTCTTGTTAATATTTATTGAGTGGAGCAGCAGCCGCTGCCATCTCCTGAGAGAGGGGCGCTACAGTCATTAGGGGGCAATTTTGTGTTTGTGTGTGCACGCTCGTGTGGGTGTGTTCTCAGCTCTTCCCCTCATTCCACAGTCCACTCGATTGCTGTAAGCGAGCTGGTACATTTCACAGGCGTGAACATGTGGAGGTGCGAGCTCTCGCGTTTGTGCGCGGGGCTGTCTTTCCTGCCTGTCCGTGTGCTTGCTGTGAGGAAGCATCTTTGACAAGGGCATCTATGCGTCTGCAGACATGGCTGGCCATTCGGACCTACTTCCAGCTGTTTGATTGAAGTGTTCTGCCTGTCACGGATCCCACCGAGGTTGGACCTTAAAGCAGTAATATCGCAGCACAACTCTGAACGCCCCGTTATTGTCACCTAAACACAAAATGACAGCAGAACAGATTGCTGCTGACACAATGCTTCGAAACCCGCAGACTTCCTGTAAACGTGATAACGAGCATACCTGTGTGTTACATCTGGTCTTAGTGGCTGGAAACTAGTACAGAAAAGTGCCATTAGTGCAATATATTTTTTACATTTAAACAAATTCCTTCTTCTCACATTACCTACATTTATATGACAAATTACCCTCTCCATTTGCTCTCCTCATAGTTGGCTGTAACTCCAAGCCATGAGCAAAGTTTTTTTTCTCTCTCTCTCTCTTTTTTACTGCCGCTTTGGCAGTATCGGGTGACTTTCCCCATTATGACCGTTTTGATTAATGCTCTTGTATGAGGTATGAGGCGCCCCACCAATCCTGCCCTCCCCTCCCATTCGTCCTCTCCTCCTCTGTCTGTGCGCACTTTAAATTTCATTGAGGTGAAGCCATTAATGCCATTCTTTGTAATAACATTAGCACATTCATCTGAGGTGTTGGGGTCACTTGCTGCAACAGCTGCTGCCTCTATGCAAACATGCCCTTAAGAAGTCACGGTGTGCAGTGCTGGAAAGTACCAGTCCTGCTCTGGTGTCGGTTTGCATGCTTGCTGCATTTCTCAGATTAGATGGAGACAGGCATGCACCTCTCAAAGCTACAGTTTGTTTCTTTAGGGAGGTAAGCTTGGTTCTGCGCGCACACACGCACTCTGTGATGAATAAATAAGGCAATATAAAATTGAAAAGGTTGAGATCTTGCATTCAGTCCCCAAAGAGTGAGTGTACTGAGCTGAAATCAGCCTTCTTTGTTGGTATAAAACAAATCCAACACTCACCGTCGCTCGTAGTTAATTTTTCTCCCCCCTTTTTAAAAATGTTTTTGGGCAGATAGCACTTTGTTCTTTCACCTACTTTGCCATCCCTATGCATTAGCTAAATGCTGCTATGGAAACTAGCTGTTCAGCCAATAGGATTATCCCCTTCTCTTGGATCGAAGACGGGAGGGGAGGGAAGACAGACTGAAATCAAAACGGGGTTTGTATGTGTTTTATGAGTGGCGATTACTTTCCCAGATGGGGAGTGGGTGAAACAACCCCCCCAAACAATGGGAGCGGGTTTGGCTGAAGGGGCTGGGCCACCGGCTGCAACATATTCACGAAGCTCTTTAAAAGCTCAATCAATAGCCACCTCTTTGACCGTGACTAAATTATTCAGCAGAGAAGCATTTTTGGCCGCTCTTCTCCTTCTGAAGTATCATTAGCCTTTTTTCACCCTCCTGTTTGCATTTTTACAAATAGATGTTTGGAAATGTTTTTTTCTATTTAAGTGAAAATAAATCCTTAGGCTTACTTTAAATATAAATGCTACTTTGTCTCCACTCTTCTGAACTATTTAAGTACTCAAAAGTACCCCAGCAGCGTTTCTTTTTTTCTTTTCTTTTCCTCTAGCTTATTACAAAGGAATATATTTTCTGCGATGTCTAAATTAACATCTCATATAAATTCATTGTGATTTGGCAGGAAGAACTGAAAATCAGAAAAACAAACAACCTTTATTGGGCCTGGCTTTGAGAGGGTAAAATGTTTTTTTTCCTTAAATGAAAAAAGCACATAGATAAAATGCTCTTAAAACCAACAGCAGCTGGTTGTTGTATATGAAAATAATACCATCCAGTGTTAAATTACCTGATCAAGTCTTCCTGTTAAAAAATGTAAAGGCTCAGCTGCTCGGTTGGGGGCTGCATTAAAGGGTGATGGGTCCTTTGAAAAAAAGCTTATGTTTATGATGTCTTCCTCTACTGGGACCTAAATTGTAGATAAGCCTCCACGTTTTATTTTTTCCAACTAGTACAATCCAGTGTCTCAGTGGTGACTGCATATAGTATTGTGAGGAGAATGCTTTTTTTGTCCCCCTCTGGCCACCCAGTGCTCGGTGCAGTAACCAGACACTAAACACATTTGCGTGAACTGGTCAAGCTTTAATTGGATTGCCCTCTGCTCTGAAAATGGAAGGCTAATTTTAACCTACCACCTAGTCTTCTTCCACATTACATTACCATTTCTCTTCTGTTCCCTCTCCACCTTCTGCTCCCCCCTCCCTCTCTCAGCTTAAGTATATATATCTGGCATGCTTCACCGCTGGTTCTCAACTCGACTCAGTGTAATTTCCAGCTTGTCCAATGTGTGACATGCCAATAAAAAAAAGAATGAGAGAGAGGAGGAGGAGGGGCAGAGGGTGTAACGCTGTGGAAGTGGAGATTTACAGTGGTATTGGGTTCACACGCTTCCACCGGGGCCTTATTTTTTCCCCCTCCCTTTCTCCATTAAAGAACACATGGTGCAAATTAACTCTTGCCAGTGGGGAGAGAAACGGGAAGGAAGGAGGGAAGAGGGCCATCGGTCAAAGAGAGGAGCAGACATAAGAAGAGGAAATTTCAGGGATTGCTGTGAGGTCTGAGGAATGTCTACACTTTGTACCTTGGAACCTGCCTCCTCACACAGTCTTTAAAATAACAGCAACATCACCACAGGCCGCCGTGCACAGCGGCTCCCCCGCAGCAGCTCTGCAAGCTCACGCAGACCCTCTGACATTTTGTTCATGTGCTGCCGCTCGACTCCCAGCTAACTCTATCTGTCCTTCATCTCCGAATGCTTGTTGATCTAATGCAAGACAACTGGTGCACATATGCTCACGCTTTGATCATGAAAGGGGGATATCTCTGTGTTAGAAAACACCCGTATGCACCATCTCAAGTGCTGCCTGTTTATGTGAACAAGAAACCTTCCAAAACTACAAGCCAAAGACGAGTACTTTTACCATCAAGGAACAGACACTGGAGCTGATCTGTAACAGTTCAATAAAATGTTTATAAGGCTCATGATATTTCTCTAAGATGAGTTTCTTTTTGTGGGCTGTGTAAAATCCTCTCAACCATAAACTGAATCAATATTTTATATTCTAACAAAAGTACTTATCTATGGTTGGGTGTACAGTTAAGAGAGATAGGGTGTTCACTTAAGATTGAGAAATGAGTGGAAAATCAAGACTAAACATGCCGTACTGGTTTTCTCTCAGACACAGGAAAGTGTGTGTGTGTGTATTTTTCATTTGGTGCATCACGTTTCCGCCTGCTGTGGTTAGTGTTGTCTTTACTTTGATGGGCGAGTCTAAATTGCATTTGCCTGTCTGTCACCGCCAGCGGATTGACTGAGGGAACCACAGCTGCCAGGGCTCAGAGACGCTTCACCACACGTGCACACACACTTCATCTATTCAGCGGATAGGTTTAGGCCTTTGTTTTGCGACTCCCATCTCCTCAAAAAGCATTGTGCACCGCATAATTCCTGCCTTGTGTAACCCCCAGTGCTCTGTTTTTATGACCAAACAACCGTCGAGACCTCTGAATTCTGCTGTTTGTCAATACCTCAAACCGACTCTCTTTCCTTGTCAGCCTTAATCTTTTCCAAACATTTCTTCCGAGATCCCACTGAACTACCCCTTTATTATATTGTTGCCTTAATCTTGAGAAGTGTTCTATAAAGCAGCATAAACACTATCAGTGATGATATAAAGACATTTCCTGCCATCAAAGGACCGAGCTGTGCTATCCCCTCAGTAGCTGTATTCATTTCTCCTCCCGCCGCGCTCAAATGCTCTTTGTTCCTTGCTTTATAGGAATGTACTTAACTGTTCGGCTTGTGTTTGTGAACAGAGACGCCTTTGTTCCAGCCGGCAGTTAACACTTGTGTACGGAGCAGAGGGAGGAAAGCAGGCGTTATTAAACCCACTGTTAAATTAGGCAAAGCACTATATTAATGGAAAGATTAGAAATATTCAGACCTCCCTTAAGTCTGTTTGCACAGCTCCCAGTTTTGTCTTCTACTGTGTCTAATGGCTTCTCCCCCACCCCTGTAAGGTGAGAAAGGAAAGCTGCTGTCCTGTTTCGCTGCACTCTTTAAAGGGATTGAGTGTCAGTACTGCAAGGAATTAAATGTTTTACTTCAGATTCTGGCTCTGCTAATTCAAGTATTTTTTTTCCTTTGGGTGTAGCACATTTCATACACAAAGTTCTCAACGTTTAACAGAGTGAGAAATGGCCTAAGTGTGTGAAAGTGTGTGTTTTGCTTGGCCTAACACAGTTATCTGTATAGACCTCAGATTTCAGCATCAAGACAAGCTTAAACCCCGGGCAGTTGAGCTTAATAGCCCATTTATCGTTGTCCATAATGCCCCCACCCATCTGGTGGTTGAGACGCTCTTTACTGGCCGCCATCATTTGCACTATTCATATTTTACACCCCCGTCTCCATATTGTGAGAAATTTCTCTCGTCTCCACCTCTCCTGCTCTGCTCTGTCTGGTTCTTTTGGCATTTTTGTCGAGGGCCTTGATCTGATTTTCCCCGCCACAAGCAGATCTCTGAATACACTCACACTCCAGCAGGAGAGGACAGAGTTTGGGGATGGGGAGTCTCTCTGGCTCCTGCTTTTTCCCTACCTTAACCCCCCTCTTCAGGTGAAATGGGATGATTTAATGTGTGGCCCTGTCAGAGTGGGTAATGGAGTTGGTGGATGAGTGCTGAGGCTCTCTCCATCAGTGAGTGGAGGGTGTGAAGGAGCGATGAAAGTGATTGAGACCCCCGTCTGTCTGCGTGTTCTTCTTGGATAGACGGTGACCTCTCGTCCTCTCCTCCCCACAGAGTCAAGATGCACACATTTACACAAGACCCACACCTCATTTCTCTGTGTTTGCACTGCAGTGGAAATTGTGCTTACACTTTTCTAGCTGTACACTGTGACAAGTTCTGTAGGAGACTGAAGTAGCTTGCTGTTAACAGATGGTTGAATGGCTCCTGGAGTACTTTTTGGCCCAGAGTATCATCTCTAACGATGCATCACTGGATCATCAGAGGAGTTTCTATATGGGCTTATTTTCAGTGATAATGAGGCATCGTGTTATTTATTTGCCAAAGCTCAGCTTCAAAAGCCCTGACTGTGAAATGTCTGTTGCTTTAGAGGATTTTTCTCCAATGACACGACTGAATTGAATTCATGCTGAACCTGTCTGACATCTTATATTAGATTCATCCAAACACAGAGGGGAAATCCTGATTTCATTTTTCAAAATTTTCACCGCTCTCTGCTGTGTCTTAAGCTTTGATTTTACTGTTCATACTCATTAACATTTGACACTTGATAGGCCAACATTAATTTCAGTTCCCTGTAGCTTTAGGTTCAAAGACACGGACACAGATCTCTGAGAGTTAGTCTAACAGTGCGGCTCTTGTGAGGGTGGCAGTTGAAGACTCTCGCTTTAACTCATTGCATGGCAGCAACTGGCCATAATTGGGTGCAAACTGTTTGCCGCCATGCTAAAATGCCACTTAAATGCCAAACGGCTGTGAGGGGTGTGTATAATATGTGGGATCTCTGGCCTGCTGCTTTAGACTCTCAATTGGATTGTTGCTGCTGCCAGGGAGAGGTTACACAAAGATAAGTGTCCTCAGCCCACACTGCTTCTGTTCGCTCATCAGCCAGGACTTCTCATCCAAAACCTTTCATACTCTGTAGGCTATTGTCACAGCAGCAGAAATGTTATCTCATAAATGGGAGTGGGACGGTTCACTTGGTGTCGTCCTGGTGTTTGTGGGCGAGCCAGCAGCTAACGATTACCTTTGTTGTGGAAATGAAGCTGTCTTGTGTAACCCTCTAGTCACTCGGGAGTGGCGTTTTTAATCACATCCTTGAATCTCTTAAGTGTGCACAGCTGATTTTTGCTCGCATACTGTATTCTGACTCTTCTTTCATCCGATTCTCGACGTTTAGATCAACTATGCTGACCAAGTAGGCTAGCATGTCTTCGGAAATGTACGCGGGCTGCCTCACACACCCGCATAAGGCGTGCTTATTTGTTCCGTGCGTTTCTGCACAGAATCACAAGCTGCCTGGAGTCCACCTGTCAAGCCCTACCACAGCCTCCTTTAGCACAAGCCTGTCAGGAAAACACCAGAATACTGTCAGCTTCATGCCAGATGGCTTATGTGCTATGTTACCACGCTATAACAACTATATTTATAATGCTAATATGTCACGCTAAGCTTGCAGTCATTGGTTTTCTTGAATGAAAAGGAGCAGTGTTTTCACTGGGCTGGTGCAGCAGCCGCTCGGCTTTATGGTCTTTAAAGTACAGCAAGGCTACACGTCCCCACATCCCTTCCACAGACTCTAATGTGTGTTTGCTACACTGTATGTGAGCAGCCTGTGTAATCACTCCTGGCTGGCAGGCTCAGAGGGAGAGGTAGAATCAATGCAGTGGCCTATGAAGAGAGGAGAGAAAGGAGGAGAGGAGAGGGGAGAAAGCTGATCAATATCATAGCAGCGGGGTTGGGTAATATCCACTTCATGCAGAGCTGCCACAAACAGGGAGGATTGTGGAAGTGAAGCAAGGGGACACAGAGGATCAGAAGAGGAAAAGGGAGGGGCGGAGGTAAAAAGATGCAAATCTCTATGGTGCTGGTAAACAAGCGGCTCTGTGTCAATCACCAGATGAAGTGGCACATTTAGCATTCTCCTTTTCCCCCAACGATTCCAACACTGCAGGAGATTGTTTGCTTGGCAGCTGCCTGCCCATTGGTCTGTAACGGTGATGGGGCGTGGTTACACGATGATAATGCATGGGCTGCCATGGCAATGATACCGGCTGTTTAAGAGAGTCATCAATAACCCCGCCCTGTTGGATTCCACACTCTTAGTCAATGTCTGCTGGATCGCTCCATCATCAGCACATCATAGCTCTCTCCAGATGCAATCTATTACATCCATCCACCCCATAACAGTGAGCCAAATGTAAGAACACCATAGAAACCTCCACACAAGGACAAGTGGATGTCAATCACAGCACCACAAAGGAGAGAAAAAGGTGAAAATCTACCAAGTAAAGCCCTGTGAATGGGAACCAGCTCTACACGTAAAGCTCTCTCTCTCTCTCTCTGTGTGCTGCTTTGTTGTCTGAGGTTGCGTGCCCCTGAACTGATCTCATGCTCACGCTGATTGCATGGTATGGTGAACTGTGTCTCCCTTCTGCTTGATTTAACTTCAAAGCTTTGACTGGGTTGAACCGTGCATGGCCGTTTAGAGCTGGGAGACAGGATGTGATGGCGCACAGCTGAACTGTGCACTGTAAACGGACACTTCCTCTGTGGTGGGTAGGAAGTCCCCACCAAGCCATATGGTCACACTGGGATGCACAGATTATGTGCGTGTGTGGTTGCATTCCTCATTTTTCCCTCTGCACTCATCTCTGATAGTGTTTGCGCATTTTCCTCCTTCTGTTTTGTGTGTAGTGTGTCACACTGAACATGCTGTTACTACTATTTACAGTGTCCTGACTTCCTGTCTGAACCTCTGAGCCCTTTTTGTGAAAGAAATTAGTAGATGTGTCACTGTGTGGGCAAGTGAGAGGTAAAAGTGAAGTGAATATGTGACTTGCAGAGGAAAATAGCACCGTCTGACAAACGGCAACGGCCAGCGTCTTTTTCCCTCTTCCTCTCCTGCTGGTAAACAGTCATCTTCCGATCCCCCTTCACAGAGAGAGCTGAGGCGAGTAATTCCCTCTTCTATCACAAATCCTTCACCTTGCCTCTCCAGTCGTGGACGGCTCTGCCGTATAAAGCAAATGTAGTCGGTCTGTTTGTATATGTATGTGTGTGGCTGTAAGAGCATGTTCAAAGAATGCCTTTTGATTTACAGGCAGACTGGAATACATGGGTGGAGAAGGCTTTGATGTGCCGGGGTTGGACCGAGCGGAGATGTTTGTGTGCTGTTCAACCTCTTTGTCTGGCACTCTCTCTGTGGGGGCTCTTTTGTTGTATGTGTGAGTGATAACCAGCACATCATCAATCCAGTGTTGTTGCTCTCGTTGCCAATTAATAACTAATGGCGTTTTTCCATTAGTGCCTACTCAACCCTACACGGCTCAGCCCGGCTCGGCTCAGCACGGTTTAGGTGGTTTTCCATGCCAAATTGCAGTCAAGCAGAAAGACTGGCATGTGACGTCATTTAAACAAAACACAAGCATGACACAACAATCTCGGGCAACGTGGCATCTATTAACTTCTTTTAAATCAGTGTTATATTTATAGTCCCTAAATCAAAACAAATGGCATCTCTAGTCTAATTGTTTTTAAGTTATTCACATTTGTCCTCTATTAGGTCAGCTTGTGCTCATTTGGATAGCTTACTGTGCAAAAGATTTTTACACATTTAACATTTAAATTAATTTTAAAAACCCGCTGTAGTGATAACTGAATCAAATATTTACTCAGCGACGTAGAAAAGCAGGCAGCAGCTCTGCCAGTTAAGAGACGTCATTGCTCTCTGTTACTGATTCCAAATTTGGTTATACGGTGATTTCCTGTTTTTGAATTAGGGAAGGAACATGTTTTATCACGGTGACTTGAAATCCGTCAAGAGATAAGACACATTCCAGATGAGTTTAAAGATGTGGCTCTCTGACGCCCACATAACCCCGTCCTAATCATGTTAGAATATGGAGGTGGTCTCATGTCTAGACTGAGAGTCATGTAGCACATCTCCCTCCTGCACTGGGCCAGCCTTGTTATTGCAGCTGTGTTGTCTACAATACACCTCCTGTTGAAGAGCAGCAGGACGCTGCTCTAAGCTTCTGGCCTCTGTGCTCTCACTCCACATTTTCTGCCTTTTAAACGGTTTTTGGTACGAGGCCTTCCCCCCTTTTTAATACAGTTAACACACATCGGATAGCGTTTTTCATTTGCATGCTTGCTGATATATTGTCACAGACAAACACACACACACACACTCGGGCAGGTAATTTGCATGTGATTATTTGCATATTGTACAAACCAAGCATGCCTGACGGACCACCCACTGCTCAGTGCGAGTAGCATCTGGCTGATACACAGCTTACATGATGTATTACTGATAGGGCCGGTGTCATCACTAGAGACTGACAGACAGGCGAGGTCACCTTCAGACAGAGGGGGGAGGGAGAGGGAGAGGGAGATGGATATCTTCAGAAGCGCGTAAAACAGAACAATCACAAATGGTTGAGCTCATGAAGGAATGGGCTTGGCAGGGCTGTCTGTTTGGTTTCCTGCTCAGCGTTAAGATCTGTTTTTGCGTGCTTGCGCTGCCATTGGGTGCTTAGTTTCCTCCATGTCCTGCTGTTTATCACTCCTCTCCCTCCTGGATGTCGCTTTTTATGTCTGTATGTACGCATGTGGAAATGAGCTTTGGTGTGCACAGTAGATGGACCATAAATATTACTAACAGCAGTGTATGGGGTGTGCTGACCACACAGAGCAACACACACACAAAAGACCTGAGCTTATATGTTGCTTTCACACACTTCCCTGCTTTATGTAAGTGTCCTGACAGCATCACGTACATAAAGCATTCATACTCATGCACTCACTTTGTATCTTTTGCACGTACAACTACGGCTCTATTTCGCATTATTTGTTTTGCAAATTATCAAATAATGTTTGCCTAGAAATGAAATGTGTGTGTGATAGAAAGCATTGTTTGGTGTGAGTAACACTAAGTTTGGGCATTGATTAGTCAGACTTAAAGGAGCTGTCTTATCTCCTGTACTCCCTCTCAATCAGCCCCCTGCTCTGTCTTTAGCATACCCTTCTCAGGGGGCTGTCAGGTATAGTCATGCACTCACGGGGGGGGGTTGGATTTACTGGCTGGGCAGATATCCAGTGTTACAAATACTCGCTTATGCAAGCTGATATTCATGTCCTTTCTCCACAGCCCTCTCTGTCAGCATTCCTCCGGTCCTCTTCTAAAGCAGTGATCCCGTCAGTAAGGTGTCTCAGTGCCTCCCCATACTGTGCTACCAAGTCAAAGTTTTGACTCAAATCTACGAACAGAAAAATGTTAGCCTTCCTCAGTTATTTTGTGTTGGGTTCTTGCTCTGAATTCTGACTTATAGGTATTATCTTGATACCAGACGAGTATCTGCTCTCTCATGAACATCGAACACACACATACACATGTAGTGGTGAATAAACTAGCACACACTGGAAGCCTGGTATCAAAGTCAGATGGCTTTGAAGCCACTAAATAAAAGGCTAAAGGCAGGAATGACAATGGTTTCTGTCGGGGTTTAACAGTGTCTGCAGTGAGGGGAAAGTCTGGGAAATGAAGTCAGTGTTATTATCCATCACCCAGGTATGGGTTATAATAAATCCCACCACCTGTCCCTTTGCAGCCTGGGTTTGAAGTCTTTTTTTTGGCTCTTTGTTGTAGCTTATATCCTGTTGGAGACGAAAAAAGGCTTCTGAAAAATAAAAGTAGTAATAATTGGCCACGGAAAACTGTTATCCAGGCTGTCCCTGTTCCTCATTTTTGTTCTTCATTTTAGTGTCATTAGTAGTGAATGTGCTCTTTATGTGCTCTCTTCTTTTGACTGTTCTGCTCTTTACCACCACTTAGCTGGTCTTGTCTTGAGCTCCTTTGCTAAAACTGCTGTGCAGCAAGTGTTTTGGAGGCTAGGGCAAATATTTAAGTTGGACACAGCTTTGCTGTTTCATAGAGGGAGCAGCTTGTGTTTCTCAAGTTGCGCTGTCGCTGTAGCAGGAGAGTACTTTTCTCAACATGATGCATTTTTCTCATTACTTCTTCCTTTGGGAAACATTCATAGAAAGGGAGACCTCGGAAATAATAGATTCACTTTCCTTTGTTTGTTACAAAATGGAATGTAGCACAGTGCTAGATGTGTTGGATCTCAGATCTTGTAGTCATGTGTGGCACTTGTGACTCTCCACTATGTAAAGAGTCCCTGTTTTTGCTGGTATGATCCACTCGTAGTGACTCTCAGCCCTGAAGTCTTAATTAGTATCATCTGTGAGTTCCGCGTGACTCAACCCGCTCCTTTTTTTTCCCCCATCTCTCCACCTCTGCTGCCATCATCTTTCTGCCTTTTGCCTGGATGAGAAAAAGGACCTGTTAACATCCTCATATGTGTTGCTGTCTGCCATTAATTTGCACAATGACCCAACTAGGGAGTCTGTTATTAAGTGATTTATGCGTGTCTTCTTGATTCCATAAAAGCGGGATTTAAATTTAAGGCAGGCGTTGGCGCTCGTGCTCATAACTGCACACGCCACATACGCACAGTGAGAAAGCAGAGCAAATCTGCCCACTTTGAATCGGCTAATGCTCATCCAATCCAATATGGACCTGGGCTGACAGATGGGCTCAGTGTGTTCAAAGCAGAGGGTGCCGATTTAATATCCAAACAGGTCAAGCAAAGAGAGGTAGAGAGGAAGAGACACCCTTGTGCAGGCACGACTCAGAGGTCCTGCCATCCCCACCACCACAGCTGGGACTCGCCTCCCCTCCCACACTCGCTGTATTTGTTCTTGCTGCCAGGCAGGAACGCAGCATGTGCACGGCTCCTCCTCACAAACAGTGTAATCAGCTTTTTGTTTTTAATGTTAGAGATGTTTGCTGCTCGAATGAGAGGCTTGCCTCTCACGCCAAGGGCCGGGAGTGAAAGCCATAAGGAAAGGAGTGGATTTCTGCTGCCGCTCGCTCTGACAGTGTGATTTAGATGCTTTCTCTTCCCTCTGACGCAGAGTCCCTGCCTGCCCGGCTCTACTGCAGGGATAGGGAGAAGAATGGTGGTGCTTACCCTGAAAGCCTGTTATTGCTCTGTATGTGTGTTGGTTCACGCAGCACGCTGGCATTTCTTTAAACAACCTCCTTTGTCAGTCACTGAGATGTGGAAGATGTGCATGAGCACAGCAGAGCTCCCATACGCCCTCGAACACACGCAGGTTTGTGTGTTCTCGGGTCCAGATGGAAGTGCTTATTGAGTGCTGGTGTGCTGGCAGATCTCTCTGTCTCTCTGAGAGCGGGAGAAAATAAGAGGGGAGAGAAAGCAGGGAGGAAAACCTTTCCAATCAGATCCATCATCTTTCTGCGTCTCTGGTAAAGCGAGTGAATGTGTGATCTTCCCAGCCAGCTCTTCCTGCCTCTGCTCTCTAATCTTATCATGTCGAAGCAGCAGATTAGTCCCCCCCGATCCCATCTCTGCTTCCAAATGCTACAATCAGTCTTTTGTTCTTTGGTTGTGCCAGCGACAGGCAAGGTGAACATTCCCACACTCTGTCCTCCCCACCATCTTGAGCCCCCGTGTCAATGTCACACCGCTTCCAACCCAGAGCTTCATACCCAAGGCTCCCCTGCCCCAGGGGCATTAGCTAACTAAGCTCTTAGCTCAGCACTCGGCTAGCCTCGCTGAACTGCTTGACATTCCTCCCTAACACTGTGCTGCTGCAGTCGCTCTTGCCTGCTTGACCTCCCCCTTTTCCTTCACTCCCCACCATCTCCTTTGTCTTCCCGTGTCCCTTACTTCTTGGTTGCAACCTTCAGTAGGAAGACATAGATCCAGGCTGTTGTTGTCACCAGTTAGGGAGGGGGGGGGGGGGGTCACTAACAGGGTTGGCAACGGAAGAGGAGAGTGTTTGAAAAGCAGAGAAAATAAACAGAGCTTTCCTGTTAACGAGGTGCACTGCTGGGGCCGTAGTGTGTGAGCAGGAGGATCTGGTATTGTTTAAAGCAGAGCAGCAGCCTTACAGTGCAGGGAGGAGGAGGAATATGGCACAAGGTCTGATGGCTACAGGTTAAAACGGCATTTTCCCACTGAAAGGCAGCAGCCATGTCGTAAAACCACTGTGAAAACACAAAAGAGAAACTCACTGTTCTGCATTCTCGTTCTTAAGAGGTTGGTTGCATTGTAGGAGGGTTATGCATTGAGATGTTCTGCTTTTCTTTCACACAGTTGTGCTTGAAAACAGAATTATTTCCTTGTGTGAAGTGCACAGCTTTACAGATTCTACCCTGAAGTCTTGGAACTGGTTATTTTCATATTTATTGACAGTGCATGTAAAGAGGAAAAGGTTGCCATCTATGTCCTTTTCTTGCTCGCTGTCTTTGTAGTTTTATTGCCGTGCACAGGGGCCCCAGCTTCAGAGTTGACTGCACACACATATGCACTCACACGAACACACTATACAAAGAAAAGTGCACAGCCACTATAGTCCCAAGGGGCCAGTCACCTTTAGCTAGTCAGAGGCAGAATTAACCAGCTCACACGGGCTTGTCTTGGCTGCTGTTCCAAGAGAGATTATTGTGCCTATTGTTTTCTTTTATTAATATTGACACTTTCTTTATTTGCTCC
This sequence comes from Menidia menidia, assembly GCA_907169785.1. Classification (NCBI taxonomy): domain Eukaryota; kingdom Metazoa; phylum Chordata; class Actinopteri; order Atheriniformes; family Atherinopsidae; genus Menidia; species Menidia menidia. The sequence continues at coordinate 6,314,030 of CAJRST010041110.1, forward strand.
TCAAGAGCACATTTGAATGTCGTAATTTTTACAAAATTATAACCCACTTGGGGATATGTCCCCTTACATTTTAGCCTCTGTGCGATGAGTGATCGTAAGAATACCACAGGACAGTCAGAGCTGTTGGAGGAATGGGGGGTGTCATTGTGTTCATCCCTAAAGCATGACTCTCAGATTTATATCACCTCAGTGAATAAAAGGGTTGCCTTGTACCCTGGGGGCTTCACTGAAGTGGGAGGAGGGGAGATGTCATTTTTAGACTGGGGGAATTAGATGGGACTTTTCCTTTATCCTTAACCAACTCTTTTCTGCCCCTGTCTTTTACCCTCCTTATCTCCTCTACTTTGCCTCCTTTCACTTTATTTTTTATTTTTAATACTCTTGTTGCACTCGAGGGTTCATTAGTCTTGGCCTCTCTGCAGTCCTCGGGTTCAGGGTCCAGGACAGGGGAGGGCAGGGCCATGTTTAGCCTCTGGCAGGACAGACAAAGATGTCCGGCATTGTGCGAGACTCGGCTTTGCTCAACAGGCAGCGTGGAATGTCTCTAATCAATTCAGCATTGTGCCTCTTATATGCTCTCACTCTGTCATTTTCTATGGCAGGCTTTGCAGACCCAGACAATGCAACTAGTAGTTCGTTTGTCAAGCCCGAGCTGTCTATCATCTCCCTTCATTTTCTCCCCATGTTATCTACTCCTTTTTCCACCCCGCGTGTTTATAGAATTGTGATAATTGAAAGCTATGCTCGACTCCCACTACGTGTCCCATATGTTGCACTCTCAGTCTTTCTTTCCTTCCCTCCCTCTTTTGCCTGAGAGGGCTTAACGCTCCTGTGAGCTTCACAGCAGCAATCGGGTCTGGAGAGTGGCAGCTACTCTGTAGTGCCAACGATACTGATGATAGTGGAAACAACATTTGGTCTCTGCTTCAGTTTAAAATGATGGAAGCTTGTGAATAAGAGAGCCGCGTGTGCCCGCATATTTCCCCCCGCCGTACGTGTTTGTGTTTGCAGCCCTGTTTTTCCAAAATCCCTTCGGTTTTGTGGTTTTTACCGGCAGAAAATGAAATGTTCAGGCAGCACACTTGTAGCAGTCACTGTCTCCTTAAAGTATTAATTATGTATAAGCACCAGATAACAGCTCACTCTGCTGTGGCAGGCAGTCTGCCGGTCCAAAAGGCAACAGCGTCTGTGCACTGGATAGGCTAGAGATCGGGGTGGCTGGCTGCTGGATAGCTGCTGGAGCGGAGGGGGGGAGAGATGACGTCAGTGCACACATATCCTCACTCACTGTATGCCTTCATGCTCGGGGGTCGTTGTCTCAGTCCATCAGTATGGCTCTCTGTTGACTCACAAGAAATGTCTGTGTGTGTCCGTGTGATGTTGCGTGCATGCTCCTGTAATCATCCAGAGCAGTAAAGCAGCTGACCGACTGCATGCCAGCTGCTGTTTAACACATCCAGGCTCACTTAGTCACTCATTCCCCCTCCCTACTCAAGGCTGGGAAAAGGGAAGCTCAGACCAAAGAAAATGCAGACGTGGTGGAGTGGAGAATTGCTCTGAGAAAAGTGGAGGAGTAAGAAAGGGAGGAATGGAGAGAATGGGAAAACCAGAGGTGGGCTTTGAGGTTTTAGAGAGGTGATGACTTGCTTGGCTGCTTGTGCTCAGTCTCCTCCCCATGGACATAACAGAACAATGTACTCGAAAGGCTTTAAATATCTTTACTCTGACCTCATGTTCCTTTACACACAAAGTGTGCACATGCACACCAGAGTCTGGAAAGGGGGGACGTTGAAATATCTGTCTTAGATTAACAGAGACTCTTTTTGTTTGGTGGTTTTCTTTTTTTCCACATGTTCATTTTTTTCCCATTGGTGGTGTCAAGGGTGGTGCAGGTGTTTCTGTCTGTTTGCCTGGTGCAGTACAGCGAGGAGCACGAAAATCCTCAATAAAGTGGCACGGCCCTGTGATTGTGTTGAATTCCAGCACCGAGCCTCGCCGTCTTTCTGATGTTCTTTCAAACCACCGGGACAGTCTGTTGGACTCGTCTGAAGACGAAATAAATATTTTATAATGTGAAGAGAAAACACTTTCCTGCCCTTTTCATCCCGCACCTCAGGATTTGCCTGAGTTGTCACCATTTTCTTCCCACCTCTCACTCGTCTCCCCTCTCTGCTTTTTCATTGCTTTGAAAAGGCTCCGTTCTCGTCTCAGTGCTGCCCCTTGCTGGTCATCTTAAGAATTGCACAAAGTTGCTCACTTGCACTAAATACAAAAACCAGTGGGTGGCAGCAGTAAAGGAGCGGAAAGTCCAAACATAAAGAGAAGATATACAGTGCAAAAAATGAACCTAAAAGCTTTGGCTGAATGCTAAATATCCCAGCTAACTTAAATCAAACCAAGGCATTTTTTATCACTAAGGTTCTCCTTTATAATTGCCCCAGCAATGGCCATCCTACTGTTTACTTTATTAAGTCTCTAAATACTCTACAATCCCTTTTTAATTGACTCAGTCTCTCTGTGGGATTTTTTTGGCATTGGTCTGTGTGAATTATAAAAAGTGCATCTGCACAGCATCATTCTCTGCCAAAAGGCCAGTTTGTGACGTTGTAATCAAACAAAATTTCTGTTCATCTCGATGTGGGATTTTTATGTCTACTGATCGTTTGCTCTTTGTCTCTGTGTGTTACAGAGTAAACGGGACCATCTGCTGATGAATGTGAAATGGTACTACCGCCAGTCAGAGGTGCCTGACTCTGTGTACCAGCACCTGGTGCAGGATCGCAACAATGAGAACGGTGAGAATCCATCAAGAGCTTAAAATAAATTTTAAAAAATAAAAAAACACACACCTGCAAATAGGCATTGATACAGCACAGAAACACAGGAGTAAACACTCTTAATTGGTGTGCATCACTGGTCACGATTTGTCCTCACAGAGACACACGTGTACACACCTCATGCACACCTACTTTCCTCTCCTGTTGGGTGATATGTGAGCCACCTGTGAATTGCATTTTAAACAGACTGGATGACAGTGTCCCAGGCAGCCCAGCTAATCCCATGGTTCCATGCTGTTCCCTGGGCAACACTCCCTCGGGCCAGACAGCAGCGCTGTCAAGTGTTAATAACCCACAGTGTCATGTGGCCCTTGAGCAAACATAGTCAACGCCGCTGGTGCCAGTGGACCCATCTCACTCTAACACAAACACATCTAAGAAAACATGAGCACTGCCACTGACATTCTGCAACCAAAACTAAAATCTGTGTAACATATAGCACATTTTATGAACATTCAAAACTTAGTTCTTGATTTATTACAACTTTTTAATTCAGCTATTACATAGTTCAGTATGTTATTTTTAATTTTTTAATTTAAATGCAAATGTTTGTTCGGTTGCTGTCATTTAAAAAATCTTGGTGGTCTTTATGCTTACATACTCTCCCAAATGTCTTATAAAATATAATAACATAACATCGAATTTAAAATACAATTTTGTTGACCTCCATTTAATCTGCAGACTGTTTTATTCTGAAACTGAATGTTGGGAACAAACCTGCAACACACACACTCGGTTTTAAAAAAGTTGTTTAAGTAATAGTGTTGGGGTTATTTTTCCCCCCTCGTCGCTGAGATTATGAATCCACGTGTGTGCTGCTGCTCTACCGAAACGCCACACGGCGCTATCTGCAGGACGTCCTTGCAGCGGGGAGTCGGAAATATTAGGATTGATGTCACTCGAGCTGCAGAGTGTTTGCTACAGCTCTGGTCATTTGTCAAAGACGAGTCCTCAGCTCCTTCTCGGAGCGGCATCTCAACCCCCCTGTTGGGGTTATTTCACTTGAGAAGTGAACATTGCATCCCCTCCTCAGGGGAGGGCGGATTATTGGCTTTATTGAATTATGTGGCATATAATTGACCTCTGCAGAGTATCTGTTACTGCAGGTTTGCACAGATCCCTTCTCATGGTTTTATAAGAGGGTTAAAGAGGGAAAAAAAAAACGTAACTACTTTATCTCTGTTGCGATACTGTGATACTTTTCTTCATGAATGAACATCTTGTACATGTGCTGTCGTCCTCCTGCAGACTCCGGCCGGGAGCTGGTCATCACAGACCCTGTGGTCAGGAGTCGAGAACTCTTCATCTCCGACTACGTGGACACTTACCATGCTGCTGCTCTCAGGTACACAACAAACAACATTCAGATTTTGTTTGTGCCTACTGTTGCTTTCGATTGGTCGAGCTCTGGGTCGTGGTCTGTTTTTCAGTTAAAAACAGTTTTGTAAAAAGAGCAACCATTTCTTTTTTGCCCTTTGCAGCAGTCTAACATAAAGTCGCTTTTTATGGCGCCCTCTGCTGTTCTTGGGGTTTAAAGATTTTCTTGCAGGACAGACTATAGTTCATGGATCCAGATTATATCCTTAGGTTTTGGTGGTATTGCTGTTGTCCTAACAGACAGAACCATTTGCATAACACTGGGGAAAAAGGTAAACAGACGCATAAGATGTAAAGCCTTAGAAAAAATAAACTCCTGCCTCATGTCGCGTTTCCATTCAAACGCAGATTAACGTGCTTCAGAATCAGTTTCTCACACACACACAGGGAGCAGAAACTGTGCAGCTGACGGCTCTCCCACCATGCTTTATGTCTGCAGGCACACGTGCACGCTTAATCTGTCTCTTCATCCATTCCTGGCTGACCACCCCATCTCCCTCTTCCCCTTCTCCTTTAACCAGAACCATCTGTGAACAGCAAATCCATGTCTTCCAGAAACCACAGATTTCAGGGCAAATTAGCTGCAACCTCTCCTACACAGAGCTGCCTTTGATTTGACTTATTCTCTGGGCTTTAGATAAACGGGAGGGAATTCCAGTGGGATGCTGTAATGCAGCAGCTCTCCAAAGTCGGCTCTCCTTAGCACTCTTTAATCTTTTCGGGGAGAGGAAGATCCTGTTTCTGTGCAAAGGCAGCCCAGCTTCATATGCCTTGTGATGTCTGTTATTATGATAGAGTGAGACTACAGGGTGCTGGAAACAGGAAATGGTATCAAGATGCGGTCAGAGCTTGAATTTTTCTCTCGATATTGATGGCGTCTCGCCTGTCTCCCACATCCTAGCTACAGCAGAGGAGTGAGGGCAGACGTGCGTAGCTGGTGTTTACTCCATAAGCAGCCAGAGTGTGATGTCTCACCACAAAAGTCAGCAGGCTGTGACAGGCCGTTGATACCTGCCGCTGTGTTTGTCACCTCTCACTGATGAACAGCCCAGAAAACTCCTAATTATTATAGCTACTTGTTTTCCTGCTGTGGCATCACTTTCTCATCTTGCTGTGTTAGTCTAACAGAGCCCGTCTTCTCTTCTGCAGGGGGAAATGCAACATTTCCCATTTCTCCGACATTTTTGCTGCCCGGGAGTTCAGAGCCCGCATTGACTCCTTTTTCTACATTCTCGGATACAACCCAGAGACCAGGTGAGGAGCTTTCTGTCCACTTACCTCCACTGATAAGAGTTGTTCCCTCCCCCAAAATACATGTCATTTTTGGTTTGTTGTAATTTGTCCATCAAACATCACACGAGTTTGAAAGCATAATTGTTATACTTTCACCAAACACTTCAAAATAAATATATTCTGACCAGAAAGTTCTAGATTTTTTTAAAGCATATTTTACAGTATTATGTAGAGAATTTCCAATCAAATCTAAAGATGAGGCTTGCATGAGTTTTCCAGCTTTCTCAGAGAAACTATAAGATTTACAGGGACTTTTTCCCCCCAGAAAACCTACAAGTGCTTGGCCATAAAAGATTGTTGCAGATCAATTAAATAACTACTCTTTGTATCTGAGAGGAAGCACTTCGTTATATTATATATTAAGAAACAATAAACAATGTAAAATATATCCGTAGCAAGTCAAAGATTGTGTGATTATAGGTCATGCTAAACAGCCATTTTTGCTTGTTCCCATAGCATGCAGCAGTACTAATATAGTATTACAGATTTGTTCGAACAGCTTTGTGTGCTGCTACATAATCTAATGATGGTGTCTGCTCATTAATGCTGATAATATTATCTGTGCACAAAAAGCAATCTTAATATGGAGTAATTATTTGGAAACCCCTATGGCTTTTTAATTGTTTTAGTATTTTATAAAATAGCTCAAATTACGTTTCACATTTAAATTACCGCTCTTTCAGAACTTTAAACGTTTTTACTCTACGATAATAATTATGTAATAATAATAATAATGTTGGTCATTTATTGATGATTTATAATGCACGTTTCCCAATATATAGCCAAAAATGATTTAAAAAACAACAAAATCAAGTGAAATATAAATAGGCAATGCTAGCCGGAGACAAAACAGCAATGACAAAAAAAACAAGCCAAAAAAGGGTGAATAAACAAAGGCATTGGAGCATTGTTGCCTATTATTATTCTCACCATTTTGGTTGATTTGATTCAGAAGCATATAAAAAATAAAATACCTGTCATACTTGGACTTTATAGTTTGTACCTGCATGTATGTGATTGAGATTTAGGTAGTTGACAGGAGTGAGGTGTGGATATGTTTCAGAACCATATAAATATTTAATTTTTCTTTTTAAAGTTAACTTTCAAGATTTGCAAAAGCCTTTTTTACAGGCCGAGGAGGTGTAACAGCTTAATTTAATTCAGTTTGTTAATTGTTCAGCAGACAAAATATATGAATTCTTTAATGCTCTTTGCAGCATTTCTTCATAATGGCTTCCTTATAACATTGTTGCTGCTCTTTGACTCAGAATAAAAAGCGGTCTGAAGGATGTGTGATGCACGTCAAGCCGTGGTTGTACAGGCAACAGAGGTGAACTCTTTGTTTTTATCCATGGCTGTGGTCGGAGGGACTCACGTGTTGCAGTGACAGCTGCGGTTGTAGTTGCTACTGAGGGCTGTGGGTGAGGAGCCCCCTCGCGGGGGCCCCTGCTCTCCCGCTCCCTTCCTCCCTCTGCTCCGGCTCGTTCAGTATTCAGAGCGAGGTGTCTGCAGCATTGCAATTTCACTCTTATTTATTATGGTGCCGACATACAATGAGACACGAATTCCACGTCCCGCACGCGTGTCCGTCTGCCTGCGCGTGCGTCTTCGCGCGCGCCTGTGCGAGGTCGCAGCACATGCTCAGTCGCGTCTGTAGAGGAGAGAGTGGAGCTCGCGACGCTGTACGTGCTGGCTGAGGTCACAGCACAAGCTCAGTGAGCACCTCTCCGGAGTGAATGCGTGGTTCTCCATTTTGAGCACCTAGAAATAGGTGTGAGAGGGGAGCCGGATCCCGCGAGCTCTGCTCACCCCCAGTGTCACCACCCAACTGTAGGGCTCGATGTCAGAAATGGACGATTTGTTCAGTCCTCGGAGGTAGGTCTGCCATCATCTCCCGGTGCTGTCTCGTGCCGTTATCGGTGGCCGCGCGAGCGTGGAGACTCGTCTTGTTTTCGTGGGTCGTTGTGTTGTGAGCTGAATGGAGAAACTGTGCCGTTTGGGAGCCGTCCGCATCGCTGTCAGCGCGCGTGGTGGCTGTTTTTTTTGTGTCTCGCGCAGCGGAGGAGCGTGCACTGTGTGTGGGTATCCCGACAGGCTGCACGCCGCTGAGCTCTGGGGCTGTCACCGCAGCCCACACACCGCTGCGTGTTCTCTGTCTGCGTGGGGAAACGGTGGCGTCTGGCTCCTGGTATACAGCTCACGCAGAACCCGGATAGGTGCGCGTTGTTTTCGAGTGATGAGCGTGCACCCGGTGTGAGCGCATGCCTGTCTGAACACCCGGAGAGGGTTCCCCCGTCTCCATTTTGCTGCTCCTGTTTACAACCGGGACGGCGTGGCGTGGAAAGCGTCGCCAGGGAGCCGCAGTCAAAGCTCAGCCGGCTCCTCCTGCCCGCTGGGATCTGCACTAGCTGCTCATCACAGGAGATCTAATACCTGGAAGTTTGCTGTATTCGCGGCGCTGCAATTATGTCAGTGTGCCACAGTCTGGCGCTGTGATTGGTCGGAATTGATGGAGGGGGGTGGGTTTTCCTTGATTGCATGCACACAAAGTTGACCAGACTGTCACTTTGTTTGGGTTTGGTGAATAGGTCCTGAAAACGCTTGACAGGATTGTGTGATCATGCTGACTTCAACCATAACATGTTGTGCATGTAAATGAATGACTTTCAGGTAGTTTGCTGTTTATTGGTAACATTCTTTTAGATGCTTATTAGGGAAGACGACAATTAATATGATTAACACCATTGTTATATTTTAAGTGTCAAAGTTTGATCATTTACACTGATACTCACAAAATATTTACAATTGTTTATGGAAGGATGACGTCATAATTCAGTTAAAAGCATGTCTCTTTTTTGCCATTTCAGTAGGCTGTTTTCCATAGTGTGTCCTCAGCTTTAATGGAAAATCATCTGCGCTTCCCGCTGCGTTCTGTATTCTCCTTCATCTCTCAAGAACCTTGTAGCATAAAAGTGTGGCTGTCTTTGGACACACTGTTCTTATTCTGGTGCACCCGTCCTCATTTGTCATCCTTACAACCTCCTGCCAAACATACCTTAGACCTGGCCAGCTGCATGTTGTCAGAAACGCATTTGCAGCTTTTTCCTTGTCCAGAATCACAGATAAGATTCCAGTTCATTTATAATGAAAATGTTCCTTTGTTAGGCCTCACATATACATTTGTTTCTTATGAATATTTGATAACGGTGGCAAGAAGAGTCAGAGGTTTACAGTTTTATTCATGTCAAACAAGTCTTGACAGCTATCTGAAAGTGATTATAAATACACTGGTGCTTAAAACCTACTTTAAAACCTAAGATATAGGATTCTACTCTGAAATGAATGCTGGGAAATGTTGAAGGTCCAATCAGGATTGTTGGTGACACAGAAGAACAGCTTTTTTCATTTGCTCTTCACCACGTACCACATTGCGTTTTTGTGGCCTTACAGCTCTTGAGTGATTTACATTGAGTTTAACTTATCTACTAAGAATGTTTGTTCTCAAATTAGATGGTGTTGGAAGTTCTTCAGAGCTGTCGATTGTTTCTGCAGCAGTCATTTGCTGTTGCTAAAATGAGTGTTTTTGTTAGTATGTACATATGTGCCGGCTCCTCTGTCAGCCATAGCTCACGGCCGTATGGATTACACCCCTAATCACCCCGTTCTGTCTGAGAAGAAGTTGGAGGAGTTCTGTCAGGACGAGGAAAGGGGGAGTCGGGTCAAATATGCGCCGTCACAGGTTTTGTGTAGGTCTGAGGTTTGGAAAGAGGCCGGCGGCTTTTGGCTTCTCGAGTTCCCTCCAGGTCTCAATGATGAAGTGCAAGTTTCTCTGGGTGCAAATCACGCTGACAGATTCTGGGCCTCTCCACACTCTCTTGTATGAAAATCGGCGCTGTTGCCTAGGCAACAGAGGGAAAGGGTTTTTCAAAAGGAACATCTTGTCATTTTCTTTAATCCACTGCAGCTGTAGAATCAGAACACTATTATTAAATTGCAGTTGCTATGGCTACCAACGTTTGTACCAGCAGCCGCTTCCAGAGGCTCTCACCCTGCATAACCAGAGCCAGCTCCCCCACCTCCAGCCCTCCTCCTCCTTTTAGGGGATTCTGTTTTATTGCTGCATCCATAATATCAGGCCTGCAAATGTTCTCTGCTCAGCTTGCAGCACACAAGCAGCCAAGCAGGAATATTCCCCCAAAATCTTTATTGGCCTCAGAATAAAACACAATGTACTTGTCACTCTTGTGACATATTTTCTCATAACTTCCATAACTAACGCTACATTATCCCCACATTCACGGTTTGATTTCTGTCTGCTCCGCGTAAATGGAACATTTGTGACATCCCATTTGTTCGATACAGTGAATTATGTGTAAATACATGTATGTATTTCGTCAGCAGGATTTTATTCGTTTTTACAGTCAGCCTTAAAATTTTGATGAGTAATCATTTTATTCAATCGGCTGTTTTTGTTTCTTCCCAGACGGCTAAACAGCACACAAGGGGAAATCCGAGTAGGACCCAGCCACCAAGTAAGTTATTGTACAGCATACATCGCTCTGGAAAATCTATGTATGGCATGATTTTGTAACTGACATCATCATCTGACAAAACAACCACTGTAACTTCAAGACAACCTTTGCCATGTGTTTTGGCACAGACATATTTGAGTCAATAATTCTGCTCCCATGCATGCTTACTGATACATGGGCTGTTTTCCAGTTTAAAAGCAGAGTCGACCTGTAACTTTACTTCGAGTCAGCTGCGCATGTGAGCAGGCTCTGTCTGACATCAAGTAAAAAAACTTGAATTAAAATAGCTCTAACATGTCGAGACATTGCATCTTTCTTTTGATAAAAGGTCATATGCACACAGTGTTGTACATCTGATCCTCAGCAAGGACAAAGTCATTAGAGTTGTACGCTTAAGTGTCAGGATGTTGAGTCATTGTGACTGTAATTTGTCCCCACTGCCAGTCCTCAGCTACACAGCAAAAAAACTTGATGACAAGGAGCTGAAAGCTGATATTTTCTTTAAGCATGTGTGCTATTTGCAGTATGACACCATCTGTCTCTCTCTTTCTCTCTGGGCCTAATTAGGCCAAGCTCCCCGAGCTACAGCCTTTCCCCTCCCCTGGTGGCCAGGCCGTGACCGAGAAAGAGGAGCTGGTCTGGATGCCGGGGGTCAACGACTGTGACCTTCTCATGTACCTCAGAGCCGCAAGGTGAGGAACGCAGGAACCTGAAAAATAGAAGCTGTTGTAAATACTTCTCAAAATAAAAATAACCATATGATTTGAGTAATTTATATATATATATGTATATATATCTCCTGTCATTGCCGAGTGTAGATTTCCAGTCTCGTTACTTCTAAAGAACAGGAGGGGCTTCCTCTCACCACATTTCCAAAGTTCTGTAGAGCAAAATACCTGTGATTTCTTCTAGAGTTACGATTGCCATTTCGATGCAACAGATATACCACTGAGCTGTTCCAGTGTCGTGGGAAAGTAAATCAGTCACCAACACTCCGTGACATGTTGTTGCTGTTCATGTGATATGTGTTAACAGGGTTCTTTGGTAGTCTAGAGTCAGTATAATCAGTCCGTCACAGCACTGCAGAAATTCCACTGAGCTTTATTTTTATCTGATTTTTAAAAATTTTTTTTAATGCATGCCAGTACAAGTTTAGAGACCTAAATGGCTGAAACCCACACAATTAAGCCACTTGGCTTTTTGTTTTTAAAAGCTGCCATGATTGTAAATATTGAATTTATGAAATGTTATTCTGGCATGCATTACAATGCTGGTCAAAATAACTGTTGCTGCATAACTCAAGTTATTACAAAGGCCACTGGGCTTTTTAATATTGAGTTTTTGTTAAAAGCTGTTAAACATTTGTGTAGTTTAGCTATGTTTTGTGAATGTGTGTTTTTTTTAATGGGAGATAACAGGATTGTTTTGTGTCTGCAGGAGTATGGCTGCCTTCGCGGGCATGTGTGACGGAGGCTCAACAGAAGATGGTTGTCTAGCAGCCTCGCGAGATGATACTACATTAAACGCACTTAACACTGTAAGTAGCTGCACACAGGTTACAGTACTCACACAACAGAAATAGTCACATAATAAGATTTGAACTACTTGGAGTTCACCCAAGGTTGTATCTGAGTTAGCTGTGCAGATTTAGCTGTGGCCATGATAAGGCCCTGGAGCCAGCCGACAAGCCCCCTTTAGAAAACCCAGCCTTAGAGGCTAACAATACATTACTAATAATGAGAGATCTGTCTATCACATTGACAATGAATGCTGAGGAATCGAGCACAACAAAGAGATTAGAGTCATCATAAACAGGGCATTTATATTCTGACTCTATAAACTGGAAAATTAACATAGCGGGCAGGTCATTGTCTCTTGACCTTCCTCTCTATTTGCAATTCCAATGAGTAATGCTTGTTTATTCTCGAAGGAAGAGCTCCAGCGCTGCCCGCTTCACCCAATTGAATGCGACACAAAGCTTAAATCTGTGCAGCAATTGCCTTTGTCACTGTGTTGTTTGTATCCTGGCCGGTTCTTGGGTCTTGGCAGGCATTCCCTCTAATGCTAAAAGGTTTGCACAGAAAAGTTCAGTCAGACCTGGATGTAGAATCTTTATTTTCTGACACAACCCACAAAAGACATGAAAATGTCACATAATTTACTCTAGTGTTGATAAGGAGAAACATGTTTTCTTTCTGTATCTATACATTATGTTATGCTGTTGTGTTGATTTTTTAAAATCTTTTATTCTCAGCTTCACGAGAGCAGCTATGATGCAGGAAAGGCTCTGCAGCGGCTGGTGAAGAAGCCGGTACCTAAACTGATAGAGAAGTGCTGGTCTGAAGATGAGGTGGTAAGAGAGACCCCTTTTTTAACACGAACATTACAGTGTCAGCTTTCCTGCTCGCTAAGGTTGATATTCTGACTCGGTTTTCATGCAGACGGTGTCTTTTCTATTGTTGTTGTTATAATGTTTACTGTCTGTCAGAGCTTAGTTTGTGTCTTTAGAGGGAGCTGTTGAGAGACACAGAGGGCGAACACAGGGCTCTTGGCCCGGCCTCACACGGCATCAGTAAAAACACTCGTCAGTTTCCAGCTCCTCCAAGGCTCGAGAGCAGCTGCATCCTGTTTATCACCAGCAAAATAAATCTTATGCATGGAAGTTTGGAAAGGGAAAGGATTGGGGGCTGGTAATGTTAGACTCCATTTGAATGTGGATGTGAGTTTCACCACAGCTGCTGACGGGCTGGAATCAGAAAATGGCTGATCAAACACCACATCATGAGTGGGAAGTAGAGGAATGAAAGCACTGAAATACTCCATGTCAAAACGACTAAGCACCACATAACCGCTTTGGCTGTTATGTGTTATGACACAGAGGCAGCGTGTTTGTATACCCACTCACTTTTTAAAGCTAACACCTCTCAGCCTTATTTTACTGTAGATCTGCTAACTGCACAGCAATTCTGCAGTTCCTTCCAGGCAAATCATACCTTTACTCAGGTGATGTTTTCTTGTTTTCTAGAAGCCGCCAAATCTCTTGTAGAGCTTTTGTCTCACAGCTCATGTTGTTCTGAAATGTAGGCTTCCGTTAGCTGTACATGAAGGGCACATTTTAGTAAAGTCACAGCCCTCAGACCGCAGTTCAATGTTAAAAATCAGTATGTCTACCTTCAGCTAAAACTTTTCTTATCAAACTAGCAGTTTGTTTAAAACCAATGGGCAACTTCTGGTTGCATTCGGATCAAAATTTACACTTAATGTACTAAAAGTCTCATTTTACTACTAATATATTATATGATGTCCACACTGGCGTTTTCCAGACAGAATAAACAGAATGTCCGTCAGGATGTAAGAAAAAAGGTGTCTGTCGCTTCTAATGGAGAAAAAGTCAATTCAAATGTAAGTATCTGCAATAAATTCATGCAAAGTGAATACTGACAGTTCCTCCACCCTGCAAGCAACCAATGAAAATGTGTCTGCCAAAGATTTTATCGGCTTAAGCAGAGTCATTTATTAGGAGGTAGCCCTACAAATCAAGTCACCCATTCTTTTGTGGACTAGTTATGAGTTTCCTTTATTTATGCATGCTTACTGGCACCCGGCTGAACAGCTGCTTGAAGGTGATCCGGGGGGAGGACATGTTAATGGGAGGCTTTATTGCTGCACTTAACCACATAGCTCTTATCAAAGAAAGGCTGAAGAAACTCGCTGTAAATTAACTGAATAACACGATGCAAAACAACAATTTGAGAAACTCACCATTCATAGATTATATCTTAGTTTAACAATAATACAAAAATTGTAATCCACAAGTTAAAATGACTTTTACTAAGGCACCTTGAAAAAACAAAACTAATCTGACTGCAGACTTGAATGGTGACGCCGCAGTAAACCCTGAAAAGGATTTTTTTGTGATATACGTTGAGATTGGGAAATAGTTTTTTTTTTAACTTTTAATATTTAGACTAAGGTCAATTCATTAACCCTAATTAAACCCTAATTAATTACATAAAAATATTATATTTTGCCAGGATCCTGCTCCTGTGTGTTGACAACTTAATTACTCTTTTTTACTACTTGGATTGAGTCCATAATGTGCCTCCACGTAGACTGAAAGATCCCACATACTTGTCTATTTTTAGTCTCAAAGGTAGTGGAGTGAAAATCAAACCATGAGTTCAAGAGAATTGTCCACTTTCTGTCAATAGAGGACAACCAATAAACTTGATAGATCTGTCTGCCAGGCCAGACGTGTAATAATCAAGTCAATGGCCGTTATGATTGAGATTCCAATGCCAGTCATCTCTAACCATTAGGACGTTATGCCAGAAGGGAACAGCACAGGCCACTTTTCTTGCTGTTGAATTCAGTTAGAGAGGAAAAAGAAATGACAATGTCGGAAAATGAACACATTGTCATCAATAATTATCATAATCTCTGGGAATATCTGGAATATTTTAGCATACCTTAGAAAGATGGCAGTCAGTTGGGGGGAGTGAGTGAACTGCATGCTAATTCAGTGTAGAATCGACTGTACGACACTTCTCTTAATATTTTGAGGTAATTTGTATTTAGCTGTTATTTCCATCCCTCAAGATACGCATTAAGATTTCTTTGATGCAGGCAGGCGGGAAAAAAATCTCCAAATGGGTGTGTATTTTTTATCGCACAAAACCTTTAAGTAGGTTGTCAGCTTCTTAGGCTGATGTTGACCAGAACCTTAAAGAAAACACAGAAGGTACTTATTGAAAACTTTTTCAAGTGACCCTGCTAGGGCAGAACATACCTGAGCTTCTCTGGAGAGACTGCCCCTTTAACCTACTTATGACTTAATTAAACTTACAAAAGAAAGGTGTGCAAGACTGGTGGGGTCATTCCCAAGAAACCTTTTGGCTATTAATCTTACCACCTGTGCTTTAAGTAACAGGGGAGTTGTAAAGATTCTGATATGTTTTTTAATCACCCTTATTATTTTTCATTTGATAATATTAATCCAAGACTGCAAACAGCCTTTGTCCAGGGGATCAAAATTACCTCCGACTGAACACATTTTTGAACCACTGCTCATAAAGCTGGTCGTAAATGCTGTGAGATCTGCGCCTCTTTTTGAACACCTCTTAGCCATGTTCGGAGCCGGCTGTGGTTTATGTCTGCTGGTGGAGGCTGGCGTCAGCACTTGCCCCCGCGCTGGTGAGGCGGCGCCTTGACTCCGGCCAGTCAAGGACATGTCTCACAATGATCTGATCACCACTTGTGCCTTTTCAGCCCTGCAGCCTTGAGGGACAGGTGTAAATGTAGCTCTAGCCTTGACACACTCGAAGCCAGCCATGCTTCTCCTTATTTATTTATCACCTTCTCCTCTCTCTCCCATGTCACCCCTTCTAGGACTGGTATCATTATTCCTGCTTCCCCTTTTTCATCCCCTCCGTTCTGCCAGAGATATGAATAAAAGTGACAGTGGGGGCGGCTAAAATGACAAAATCACCCTGTCTTCAGGGTCCCTTGTCACCTCCCCTCCCCCCGTGACATTTCTTGCCCCAGCCCCTACTTCTCCTGTCCTGTCTTTGCCTCCAGCTGCTGCCACATCACATGCAGTACTGGACCTTGTCCCCCCATCTTTTGATGATAATGTTAATTTTTGCCCCAACACTGAAGGATAGAGGATGATTTGTGGGCATTTTAATACGGCTGGAATGCCCTGCTGGTCCTGGAAAAATGGAAAATTGCCATTGAACTCTTAAATTATCTTTAACTGTGTCATTATTACCAAAACTTTCACACACTGAAAATCCATCACCTTTAAATGAGCACCAATCGAGCTACACAACGCGTGAGTTCAGTGATGACTCTAGATTACGGCAAAGAAAACTATCATGCATTATTAAAAAAGATAAAATATTAAACTATGAATGAATATTTAATTAAAAAAACACGTGCACAGCCTCAACTTCCTTGTAGCTTTTATTGTGTGGGCTGTTTACAGTGGAGCAGCAGTTTTTTTTAACTACCATGAAAAACGGAGAAATGTAATCTGCTGTCGCTGCTCAGTAAATACAGTTCCACACAGGCTGACTCAAAGCAGTCCTCTGCCTTCACCAACAGAAGAAAGCCAGTCCCATTGTAGCATTTTTTAGTTTCATTAACTGCCAAATCAATGTTTTGAGCCACCACGGACTTCCCATTCCATCCTTTTGATGGTGCGATGGTTTAAATTTCAAAATCCAACCATTTTATTCTATATTTTTATTTCTACATTGTATGTCGTTTCTTGTCTCATAGAAGTGTTGTGCACCTAACACCAAATCAAATTCCTTTTAGGTGAAAAACCTACTTGGCAATAAACCTAATTCTGATTCTGATTCTGATTAGATATTTGAAACAAAAAGTACTTCAGGTGAAAAGCTCCCAGGTTGTTTCTTTTTAGCTGTCATTACCCGTTTCTGCAAAATGGAAACAATGCTGCAGCTGAGTGCTGGTGGGATAAAATTATTATACAAGGACATGACTTCTACTTTTCAGCTGAGGAAATCTTATAAACAAAAGCATTTGGCTGCCTAACCGAGGGCCTGCCGAGGACCACTGCTGACACACGTTCTGAGTTATGAAATAAAGCTGTGGTTCGGCGATTGAGTAATCCTTAAAGTGGTAAATCCAGTTTTGTTAATGCTTGTTATTCAACAAACTCCAAAACTCAGACAGGCATTACTTTGCTGTTTCAGATGTGAATGCTGAGTACCTCTCTTTTAATAGACTCTTTTCACCTTGATATCACAGGCCTCAGATGTTTTGATGTCGCCGTGGGAAATGACTTATTTTAATCATGGCGCTAATATTTTATTACACATTGTCCTCACCTGTGGCTTCATCATTGTAAGTAAGTGGTGCTAATATTGCATCGGCCAACAGGAGGTGCCATCTAAACAATCAGAGGCAGCAGCTGCCGCAGCTCTGCCGCGCGTCGCCATGTCGGAGTCAAAGGCTGATCTATAACTGCTGCAGGGCGGGAGGTCTATTCCTCAACCAGCTGCACTGTGCTGTAGCTTATCTCCGGCTGTGTCTGTAGCTGATGGATGACTGTGCGGAGGCAGGGGGCGGGGGTGAGGGAGACGAGAGAGAGGACGGGACAGAGAAGCAGCCCCCCCAGTGGTAGAACACAAGCATAAGGAATGGAAAATCATCACCAAATGAAAAAGAAAATACAGCAGAACACTTCCTTCTACTTTTGGCTGTGTGCTGTAATTCCATCAGTGTTTAATCACATTTACACTACAGTACCAGAAGAGGTTTTTTTTTTTTGGGGGGGGGGGGGGGTATTTGATAACTAAATAGCAGGCAGGATGGGTGTGTACTGGAATTTCCTGTCACCTTTTGTGTCGGGACAAGCTAGAGAAAGCAGCGGTTGTTAGTTTGCCTCCGAAAGGTCACGTATGTTTTGAGCGGTGTCATATTTATCGTTGAATAAATAGAACAGCTACTTTCTGTCCGTTACTGGGGAGGCCATAGCTACAGAGAAGTGTTGTGTCTGTCAGTGCAGTTCTTCTTATTCAAGCGTGTTTCCTGCCTCATTACGTGCTGATATATCTTGAGGTTTTTCCTCCCTTTGGTTTTGACTAACTTATTGATTGTCCCCACTGTGTTTATACGCAGCAGGCTCAAAAAGGTCAGCTTTTAACAACAAGTTGAGCATAATGACTCCATACTGGCTGAAAAGTAGCCATGTTTTCTCTTGGGATGGTCTTGCGTCAGCGTTGTTCATGGAATGACATTTAGTAGGAATTATGGTCCTGTGTGAGCCTGCCCCCTGTTTGTCATTAGGATACCATCTTTGTGTGCGAGTCTACATTATATTAACCAGTTTTACAACTCCCAACAATCGGCTCTCAAGCAGGATGTGCACACACACAACAATGGCCCATTGAACGATTCTTTTCTGGTTCTCCTCCTTCTTTTATATGACTCCTCTCCAGTCTCACAATGGCGCTCTGTTAGGCTCGGAGGGGAAACTTGGGGAGGGTGAAAAGCGGCAGCTCTCTGGAACACACTAAGAGAGAGAAGCCTGTTGTTTTTGCACAGCGGATGGCCATTTGGTAGCACTTCCACTCAGCTGCCACCCCCTCCTCCCCTTTCTCCCTCTCTCTCCTGCTCGCCCTGGCTCTCTCAGCCCCTCCCCTGCCGCTGTGTCGCCTAGCAACCGAGGGCTGGAGCAATCGGAGCAGGGGCAGAGCGATTCAGGGAGCAGATTGGCGGATGATTTATTAGCTGGGTTGGAGAGCAGTGAGCCCAGGCAGCTGAAATGGAGCCTTAAACTGGAGCCGACATGTAGAGAGGGAGGAGGGAGCCAGCAAGAAAAAGCAAACTGAAAGGAGGAGGGGGAGCATGCATGCAGCTCCACTGTGGAGAGGAACGCTCGGGCTGATTAAATAGTGCAGTTAGGGATCATAATTAGAGCAGACGCAGGCTACAAGACAAGGTCTAATTGATTTTTAGCCGTACAAGTTTTGGTTTAGATGTCATGGAAATTTATCCTCAGCTCATCTCCTCATACTGAGAACCACTTCAAACATTTGTGGATTATACCCAGTAAGAAACATTCAGAAGCTAATGTTTCCCGCAGATATCCGCCTGCTTTTCTCATCACCTGTCAAGCAGAGCCTGTGATTTGATCTCCTGAGCCTCTGCAGCGGTGTATCACTGCTTATGTTTCTATGCGAAGTTTCAGTCAAGTGGTTGGAGACGGGTTTCACATGTGGGTGAGGTTGTGTTAGAGACTGCTCCATCTACTGGCTAATCAACCACTCCGCTTTCAGTGTGATGAAAGCAAATTAGCCGCCGTCCCATGATGGAAAAGGCCTTATTATTTAGATGTTGGCAGAGAGAGAGAACATGTGGCTTTTGATTCAGACTCTTACGTTTGATTGTTTAGTCTCCACTCTGTCTATACTTTTGTTTTTTAACGTCACACCCTAAAACTGCTAAACCTGAGACTTGTTTTGGGCATGAAGATATCATAACTATAATGACTCATTGCTGTTGGTAAGGCAGACTTCTCTGTCTTGCCTGTAATCCCCCCCCCCCTGGTTATAGTTGTACTCACAGCTGGCTTTTTAGTCTTGTAATTTTGGCCTTTGTTCCTTAACAAAGCTTAATGTGTAAACAATCTGTGGTTACATAACGCACTGTACACAGCATGGAAAATTAAGTCCTGAAAACAGGCAAGAGGCTCCATGTCTGGTTTTCCTCCTCTCTTGTCTCCTTCCACCATGTCCAGGACCTTTCTCCTCACAAATTGTGTCAGCCTGCCTCCCCTCTCCGGCTGCCAGCTAGTTGTGCCTCTGTGTATGCTCACCCCAGGCTCTGAAAGCATTGAAAGGACTGCTTTAGTTTTCTCTTAAGGCAGCTATTTTTGGTCTTTTTAATAACAAACACAGGCTTCCGTTTTTGGGTTGTTGTTTTTTTTTTCTTGTTTTTTTTCTCCTGTGGAGGCAGAAAAAAGAAGCCTGCTCATTCAGCGCTAGAGGAAACGAGAACAGGCTGAAATGAGCCCTGTGCCTCACACCAACATGAAGCACACAACTCCACTTCAGGTTTTCCAGCCTGCTGCAAACCAGAGGCTCTCTTGCAGAAAGATCACATGTAAAGCCTTCCCCTTTGTAGTGGAAGAGCAGAGAGTGACAAGCTATTTCTTTCTTGTTAAGAAAAAAAATCGCCGTGCTGTCGGAGCCGTTTTGGATTTGTCCCCAGATTTTTTTCCTGTACCAGCCACTTTACCTGTGGCTGGACGTAGACATTCGTGCTGAGCTCCCTGTGGACTTTTGCCTTCTTTTCGCTGGAGTTACTTAGTGGAAACGGTTGGCTGAGATCACTGAGGAACGGGGCTCGCCTATGGAGCAAGAAAGTAAATCTGTTGGTTGTCTGCTTCGCTGGTTATGAATGTTTTCAGCCGTCGCTTTTAATGGCTCGCAGTCTGTGGCTCTTAAAGGAGAAGAAATCTGTTCAGGCTGTTTGGATTTTTGGCTTTATTTGTCGTTTTTGATCTCCTTGAGGTGAGCTTGCATGTTCAGGTTCACTTTTCATGTCAGATTGAATCCTGTGTCATGAAGTAGAAATCTCTGTCATCGCGTAGATCAGCTCCTTTCTCATGCGCCAGGGTAAATAGGTTGATTTTAAATCTGGACATATTTTTAATTTTTCGAAAATTGGTTAAATTTAAAGTAAAAATTAGAAACTGTCCATGTATTTTTTTTCAATTGTTTTTTTTTTTTTTTTTCTCTTTAATCCTCAACTTTAGGGTTTGACATTGAACTTTCCGAACACGCTCTACCTGTCTACCGGCTGTGTTTTCATATCATACTGTATTTGTGTAACTATTTTTGCACCGCACAAAGTCGAGCTTAATCTCTGCTGCATTACTTGTCATTTCCTCTCTCTTTTTGCTCTGACATGGCTGTTTGCTCCGGTGTTTAAACTGCTATGCCACAGAGGTTTCTAAAACACACCTCTAAATCAAACCTCTCCGACCACAGACCGGCAATGTGAAAGAAAACAATGTTTTTAGTTGCTTTGTTTTTTTGTTGTTTTTTTTCTCTTGGTTTCTCAGCGGTAGCTTTAGCCACCACAGTTGCTGACTTCACATCAACTAACTCGTCTTTTTTTCTCTGCTTTGTGAAATATTACAGAAGCGCTTCATTAAAGGGTTGAGACAGTTTGGCAAGAACTTCTTCAGGATCCGGAAAGAGCTGCTGCCCAACAAAGAAACGGTATGGCCATTTATTTACTGATATATTGTGCTTGTTTTTTTTTGTTTTTACATCCCAGAAATGCATGAAAAAGAAACGTGCCTGAATGCCGTGGAGCTTAAAAAATAATGAATCTTCAGTGATATTTTAGGATCAGCTGTTTTGTTTAGGTGTTTTTTTGTTTTTGTTTTTAAACACAGGCCTTGTTGATCAAAACTGGCAGTTACAGTCTTTCAGTATAATCAGACTTGATGGTAAAAGAAACCTGTTGTGCTCCAGAGGGGAAAACAAATAGCTAATGCTCTATAATGGCAACAAGTGAAGTTACCTGCAGAACATTTAATTTGCACCCTCTAACAGCAGCTTGTAAATAAGTTGTCCAGTTTAGATTTGGAACTGATCTCAGGTCTGAGATGTTTGCTGGTTGTTTTCTGTTCTGTATTAGCATGTCTGCTGGTATCAGACTTATGAACACTTCATGTATGATTAGGCCAAATTTAAATTTAACTTTAAAGACTGCCCTCTTTTAAAGTCTACTAAATCAATTGAATTTTTAAAAAGAAAATTGGATTTTTTCCCGTCGTTTAATTCATGCAAAATAATTTTCAGGCAGATTTGATATAAACAGACTTTGACAGCTTGGTGAAATATGAATTACTAAGAATGTGCAGTCAAAGCCGTTTCAAGGAACTGTTGTTTGATTTGATTTTGCCAAAGGTTTCTATTTTTGTAATGCATTTAATTGTTAAATATTGTTCATACTATTATCAAGTTATTTATGTACATAGTTTAAAGGAGTGTTAGTTTAGTCACATTTGCCCCTATGTGTGCTTTGTCACTGAACAACTGCATTGACCTTTTCATGGTGTAAATGGCTCAAATCCAGGCCATACAATGATTAACATCTACCCATTTAAAACCAAGTGTAGCCACCATGGTATGTTGTTTGTGTTTGCTGATGGATAACCAATATTTAACTTTTTTACTTGTTCTACTTGTTAGAACTTCTTGGTTCTATGTTTACTAAAGTTCACTATAACAGGGAGCTTGTAGCACATGTTGCCTCAGTCCTTTACACCTTTAACTGGGCTGTTAAATTATTCCCAGATAAGCACTGTGGTTCATAAAAGTATCCAGACGTTGCTGCATTTTGAGCCACTGCTCCTGTTGGAAGTATGCCGACACAGTCTTGACACAGACATCAAAGAAACATCAAAAATGGTTCGTCATAGTTCTCCTCTGTCCCATTCCCTGCTCTGCTGTTGGGTTAGAGTTTGTCAGCCTTTCAACAACAAAAAAAACCCACCTTCATGCACAGAAGAACCTCTTCAGTGTCACTTCCTTTGTGGTCCATTTTTTATTCCTGAGAGCAATTTGAACCTTTTGAATAAGAGATTACAGTGTATGAATACTGTTTCCTTATAGAGGTTTCTCCAATTATTTTTACTGGTTTTGAAATATATGACTACTCCACTTGATTGGCTATAAAAGAAGTATTAATGCAATTCAACCTGGAGGGGAGTCGACTTGGCAGGAAAGGTAATAGACCTCCTCCAGGATCTGGGCCCGCCACCACCACAGAGCAGCGAAAGATTAATTTTCCCCCTGCAAATGGAAAATAAACTGGCCTTTAAACATTTGAAAGGATGACGGGAAGAGCAAGTGGAGGGAAGCAGCAACCTGAGGAGAAAGGGTGAAATAGACGTCAGCTGAATATAGACACAGAAAAGCCTGGGTTGTCGCAGCGGGGGGAAAAAAAACAACTTTGTTTCTGATCTGAGCGAATGCCAGTCGATACCCCGAGGAAAGCTCCATTTATTCTCTACCTGCTCATTCCTAAATCCCGTCTCTGGAACACAAGCACAACGATATCTTAAGACGTTTTTGGTCTGTGAAATGACAGAGATTTGTCCTTTATCTCCAGTCACACATGTGCATCTCTGCTATTCCACTCGCATGTCAAGCCGTGAAAAGAAAAGTATTTTGCACAAATAGTCATGCTCCTGCCCTAAATCCCGGCCAAAGTGCACGGCTTAAAGCCCCTTGGCTGATATCCAGGGCTACAGAGGTCCAGTACAGTGTGTCTGCCCCTGACTGTTCCTCCCGCTAGCTCCTATTAGCCGCACTGGCCCTGAAGCGCCAGCACGGCTCAACCAGCCAGTGCCAAGGGTAAGCACCCAGCGCTGTGTAAACACACCAGGCCTGACTAACAGGCAGGAATGCCTTATATAAAGTCACATAAAACCCAGAGGGGGAAGTGGGTGTGTCGTTTGACCGTCTGCAACTGGCTTTGCTGCCACCATTTCCTTCACTCCAGAGAGGACGTCATGGAACATGAGCTCCCTGCCCTCAGTGTTTGAGCAACTAAATCTGCTGAAATGGCAGATCACAGATAACTCATATTTTTACTGGAGGCTTTTTTTATGATGATGTTGTTTTTGGAGAGATCAACAAACTGTATTTGCTGAACTGATTTGTATCAACTTTGTTTGCGAGGCAGCCAAACACAGACAGCTGTGTAACTGAAAACTAGAACGAAATGGAGAGTTTTCATTTCGCTTCTCAAAGCACTAAACTGAAAACATGGATCTTTGGCTGGAAAAGATGCAGCAGTTGAGTGAACTGCCGTTTACACATTAATGTGCAAGCAAAAACACATTCAGGTAACCTGAAGTTTGGCTGTTTTATGACAGAAAGGACTATTTTCACTGCTCAGTCAACTGTTCCTTTTTACTTTGCAGAAGTCATAAAGTGAAATATGCATCACTGAGTCACAAACATTATTGCAAGAACAGCTCATGCTTGAAATTGTATTCATTGTGTTTTTGTCCTGAGAGGGAGTTTTTAGATTTTAAACAAACACAAGTCATTTACTTATTTTGTGCGTGTATATAAATGTATTATACTGTACATTTACAGATCATAAAAATGAATGGCAGTAGAACACAGAGTAAATATAATCTAATAAAATCAGTGAGGCAACTTAAAATAAGTTACCAGTTTAGACGAAAATCTGTGAGCATGTGTTTTTTTTTTCAATTTATTTTTTTTTTTTTTTCTATTTGGCTCCACGTCTCCTGTGACTTTGCCCCCACTTACTTAATATTTATATATTAAGTGCTAAAAGTGTAGCAGTACAGAGTTGCATAAAGGAGAACTACATTTTGTGTCAGCCTGACTTTTAGCTACCAAAACGTTTTTTACAGTAAAGCAGTAATACATTTCAGGAAAGCTGTAGTTTCTGCCAAAAGGCAGGCAGGCTAACTGGACCGGAAAGACATAATTATTAATCAGGTTGATTTGAAGAGACATTTCTGTCTTGTTAGTTCCTGCTTTGTTTTGGCCTGGCAGTGGCGCTGCTGCGGTGACACTGCGTATGAAAAGCTAACATAGGTGAGACCACTGCCTTCATGCATTTGGCTTCACATTAAACAAGTTCTTCCAGGCAGAAATTTAGATTCCCACATCTGGGGAAGATAATGATAATGCAAAAGAACCAAAGCCAGGGAATTCACCTGCATGCTCGGACTTGGTTTCATTCAAGATTTTCAAGTGACCTGAGCTCTGTGTGAGATTATTATTTTTTTTTTCCAATTGCAGTCCTTTTTGCGTTGGTGTTCAGATCAACCAGGATGAAATGTGTCTGCAACATTGCGTCCTGCTCTCACTTTGTGTCTTCCCCACCCCGACAGCAGAGCAGTGTTCTGAATGCAACCTCACAGCAGATGTTTGCTCTGGTACAATCTGTACAAACGTCAAATTGAATTCATTGCCATGTCTTTAGTTCAGCCGCCAGAACCTTGGCAATGAACGGGGTTATAAATACTTAGTTTCTAACTCTAATCAAACCAGCTAGACGCTGCGGGGCCAGGTGCATTTGACAGCATCTGTCAGTGGGATGACAGAACAGCTTCCGTTTTTTGGTGAATGATATAACTTGTCTTGGCAGTGAAATTGCCGTCGGCTGATGGAAACCCAACCAGAAAGTATTGATGTTCTTTTTGCAGACGACGAGCAATTCAGCACAACTGAGTGTTGGCAAAATCTTTTTCATTTTTTTCCCCCACCAGAATAACATGAGAGCCAGAGTTCCCTGTGTAATTGAGTTCTTTGGGAAGCTTCGTGTGGTGGTTTTTGGGGACTTGCTTATCAGCAGAACGTGGCGGATCGACCCTCCAGCAAAAAGGCACTGTTGCCATCCAATCTGCTTTCACTGGCAAAAGCGCTTACAGCAGGAAAACCACGAGTGCTGATTCTTCAGCATGTACATCCCTGACCTGTGAAAGCAGAGCTTATGCAGTCATTCTCCGGCAGAAAGGCGCTGCACAGCAGGGACCGGCTGTCTATTTAAGCGTCTTTCACATGCAGACAGCTCCACCAGCCCAGATCCTCTCACTGCTCCGCGACGGGTGTCTTAGAGGCATCAGTGTCCTGTTGCTTTATTTCTTAATTGACCCCATGTTTAACATGTGGCTGATGCCGCAAATATCTGACCTTAAGTTTTCTTTTAAACAAAGAACAGTGCAGCCTTTGCAATTTGAGTAGAAGCCTTTAAAATAAAAATGAAGGAAATGGATTTTTCCTCTCCTTACAATAACAGTATATTGAAAATATACAGAGAAATGAAGCGCCTTCATAAACTCAGTTTAAACCTGCAATGAAATTGTAGGGATCACAGAATTCTGTTGTTTAATTTTTTTTTAAAATTCATTTTGTTAGTCCAAATCATCTTTAAGTCTTGTAGCTACGTATTGTGGGACTTTTTTTTTTTTTAAAGTTCTCCGTTTGCCATCTGTAATTTTAAACTTCACTCATGTTTCCATTCAGATTCGGTTTGAACATGTATATTTTGTAGTAAAAATGCCTTAAATGGCCCTGTAGGCCTCACTAAGTACAATTCTAACCCCCTTAACCCCATAAGCATTCAACAAGTTGTCTCTTATGGTGACAGGCAACATTAGAATGAAAGAAAAGTCAAGCATCCCTTCAGATGATGCACTGTACATCCCGCCATAATGAGGAATCACAAGTCAAAGGGTCAAGCGCATATGTAATTAAACTGAGGTTTGATTTAGCTCAGAAATACTTCCCCTTTCACCTTTCTGAAATGAATCAGGAAGCAATCCTCCCTCCTCCATTTGCAGGCTGTGGAGGAAACGAGAGGGAGCTCAGGTTCATGCTGCACTAATGGATGTTTACACAACTCAAAATCAGCCACCAGAGCCCAGAAAAGGCATGCTTCCCGTGCTCTGACAATTTTTTTTTTCAGGTGGTCAGGCAAAAGAAATATTTTATTTACTGAGAGATTTTTCAAATGGTTTGCGGTTCAGTGTTGATTGTCCATTGTTATCCGCTGCTGGCTCCTCATTTCTCCCTCTCAGCTTTCCTCTCTCATCCCTCCCCCTCCTCGCTTCTCCCCGGCTCTTTCCTCCTTCCCCTGCTCTTGCCAGTAACGGCCTTAACCGTTTGGCTTCATGTCAAAGCAGGGGCCTTTTGTGGCTCTGTCACAAATCTGCCAGGAAAAACAGAAACCATCTGTTCAGGCCTGAGCCTGAGAGTGGATGAGGGTGTAAATACATGAGTTTAGCCCTCGCCCTCAGCCCTGCCCGCGCATATTGGACCACAGAGCCCAGTGGAGAATCATGTGCTCCTACTCCCACTCAACCAGTACTCCCACCAGCCATTATGCTGTAGGTTGGAGTGGTTTCATGTTTAATCTTATTCAACCAAAATCTTATCATCTTATTATCCTCTGTTGCCACTTTTAAAGAATAAGTGAATACATTCTAGTAAAAAAAAATTAAATAAAAAATCTGAGGAAGTTTAGAGGAAACAAAAACGCTCTAACATGTAAATATATTGATGTGCCAACACGAGACATTTGCATGCAGGACCGTTTAGTAAGACAAATTTTTGACATAATTACGATAATGCCAGAATAATTGAGGAAGTGTATTTGAAATAATTCATTCCAGTTGCTGTAAATGGGATAATTACATGATTGATGAAACCCCAGACCCGTTTTTCCAGCCATTCTTCAACCTCTGTTAAATGTTACTGCTACATACACGACTTTACAGATGCCCATTTATATATGTTTGCCCATTTTAAGCTGCAGCAACCGGAATGGAGGAGTTTCGTGATAGGACTGTAAGCCCTTTCCTTGTTGGATAATCCAGAAGCCAGAAAGCTCCTGCAGATGGAAGCAGTCTAAAAGGCCTCATAATGCTGAGCTTATGTTGTCGCTATCTCATGTTCTGCAGAGCAGCGGTGCAGTCTGTGCCATTCTGCAGTGATTCAGAAGGCTTTGGGAAAATTAGAAACCCTCAAAACAGGGCCTGCCTTGATTTCTATTTAAAGTGTGACCAGGATTCTTTCGCTAAATGCCGTCGAGCCGTTTTGGAAGCAGGTTCATGAATTGGCTTGTGTTATTGTCATCTTCCATTTATGAAGAGATGGTGACTTCACTCAGAAGATTCAGATGGTACACATAAACCGGCTGACCAAACATTCGGTCACGGGGTTGAAACAGAAGGTAATGAAAGTTAAAGTGTTGCCGTGGGCATATGGCAGCATGACAAAGTGACTTTGCAGAGAAAAATACACAGTCTTTGTGAGAGATGGGACTGATGTGGCTTCAGAGGATCCAAATTTGACATGGCGACAAGCTAAGAGGTGATCTCTGTGTCTCTTTGAGTCTCATTTTCAGCTCAAAGCCTCTCAAAGCTTCTCCCAGCCACACAAACGCCTGGTTCAGCTTTGACTGCTTTTCACTCAGACATTGTATACCTCAACCACATATTCAAAGTGTTGCCTGGGCAGTCTCACAGACAACCATCTTTCCTTTACTGGTGTGTGAGAGCATCACCAAAAATTGCAATATTTTCAGCTTTTTTTTTCTTCTTTTGCTATTTTCATTTTAATTTGGCTTTTTGTTCATCAATTTGTCTTTTAAATGACTGTCAGTATGCTTTTATTTACTCGTGACTTTTGAAAGCTGCCTCTTCTGTGATCTTTTCTTCACATTAGTGCACCTGTTAATTCCCATTCAGAGACTCAAGTTAAGGTTTTCATTAGCCCCAGTCAAATGCAATAGTACTTGACACGGTGTAAATGATAGAGAGGCAGGGTGACCTTTCCTCGTGTCTGCCAAGCTGTTGCTGAGACCGTGTAGTTGTCGGCCCGCAGCGAGGAGGCCGAGAGGCACTGCTGAGAACAGTCATTAAGCACAGGGCAAAGCCAGCGCTCGGCACCACTCGGCAGTTTTGATCTGCACATTTCAATTAGATTTCACATCAGGACGCCTGCCTTCCTTCAGTTAGCACCTGCGGCCTGCCTTCCCAACTGGCCGGCCAGGTTGAAGGAGGAGGAACACACATGGCAGCACAGCGTAGATGTGAGGGGGACACAATAATTATTTGTTGCCCTGTTTTTGCAACAAAACCGAACCACGTAGAAAATATCTTCAAGCAGATTATTTTTTCTCTTTGCCAGTGTTTTTTTGTCCTTTGAAGAGTGCTGCATATGGATTCCATTCATCCTCTTTCGATGTGCTCATCTGCAGAAATTTGAAAGATCCCTCGCGAGCTGCGGGGTGTCATTGTCTGTGTTGCACCTTAATTTACCCTGAAATGTGAGAAGGTCTCACTGAGCTCAGACACCAACAGTAAATGCTCCCAGAACTGCTCGGTCTGATAAGATGGAGTCCTACAGTGTCTGGTACATTTAAATTTCCCCTAAGAGCTACATGAAGTGGCCTAAGCCCACTGAGTCAGTCGTTTTCTGCCAATCAAAGCTCTGATTGAGAAAGACTAGTTTTAATGTCAGATTCCCAAAATGACCTTTTGAAGTGAAACTGGGGTACCCGCTGGCCTGTGTTTTCCCACAGCCAAAATGGTGCTTTTCACAATAAGAAAAAAAGCCTCTGTTGCCTCTTTGTTTCCATTATTACCACCACCCTGTTGCACTCTGAAACAGCTGGCTTTGGTTCAAACGGTCTTTTCACAACAGTTTTTAGTGCATTTCATCAAACCCTTTCCTCGCAGTTGTTTGTTTTGGTTCATTTTTACAGATATCGTCGGGCTGATGCTGAAAAGCTGCGAACACATTTTAGAGAGCAATGGACTGACTAATTTATGTCAAGTTTCTCCGCTGCTGCGGAGAAGGAAAACAATCAATAGCCATTAAACCCGGGGAGCTTTGTTGAACAGCAGTTTAACAAACGTGAGACTGGCTGCCCTCTGGGCTTTAAAGATTACAGGTGACTTACTGCTCACCATACAATCACGCCACATGACTTCATGAATTTTCTGTGGGACCACTGGAGAATTGCTAACTAGTACGAGTTTACGGTTTTTGGAGACAGGCAAAGCTGCACGGCTCTCCCTGAGTCCTGTCAGAAGTTCCCTATGCTTGTTTGTTATGAGCGTAGCTGGAAAGAAGCTGTTAATATGCACCAGCAAAGTGCTTTCTGATCCATGATAGCATGTGTTAATGTTTCGGTTGGGTATTGATTTCCTGGCGGCCTTTTGTACACTGGATTTATCCGCCTGGCTCGCTGACAAGTGCTCACCTCCGAATGTTTGATTAAAGTTCAATTGACTCTTCCAGTGAAGGGGCGAGGAGCCATTTCACTCCCTATTTGTCGCTCCAAAGCTCTGCCTGACACGTTCTTTTGTTCTCATTCAACCTGCTGCCACCCAGGCAGCCACCAACGCACTGATCCTAATATCCCAACATTCAGGGAGCCTCCCGGCCTAATCCGGGGACAGACAGGGCCGTAGCACAAACATGCCCAGCCAGCTCCAAATCCCGGCATGGACTGACCCCGCTCCCTGGCCCTTCCACTCCAAAATGATCTGCTGGCTGCTGGAGTGAAAACCCTCAGAGATGAACCCGTATTCGAGTGAAGCTCAACTCACAGGAGTCTCTTGTGCACGCCTTTTTCCACACAGGCACAACTTCATTAGAATGTATTGTTTCTTTCAGGGGGAGTTGATTACCTTCTACTATTATTGGAAGAAGACCCCTGAGGCAGCCAGTTGCAGAGCCCACCGCAGACACCGCCGCCAGCCCGTCTTTCGCCGCATCAAGACACGAACAGCCTCTACTCCAGTCAACACCCCCTCACGGCCCCCATCAAGCGAGTTTTGTACGTGTATTTCTTCCCTTTTCTTTGCAGACGAAATGAAATGGGAGAAACGACAAACATGGTCCGGAGGTAAAACATTTGTCTGACGTGTCTGTTTTTTGTGGCTGTTCCAGTGGATCTCAGCTCAGCCAGTGAGGATGACTTTGACAGTGAGGACAGCGAGCAGGAGCTGAAGGGTTACGCCTGCCGCCACTGCTTCACTACCAGTAAGAAAGCCACTTCAAATATTGCCTGCACACACTCCTTGCATGGATTAGACTACTATTCCTGTCCCATCTCAAGATCCGTGGGGGCCCCGCCCAGCATCGTGATTTGTGACAGATGGGCATCAGAAGATGTCACAACTAATTTGATCAAGTCAGCCATAAGCCCACAGCTCGTTCACTGCACCTCATTATTCTTCCCACTTTTCCACACAGCTGGCTCCCAGTCCCAAGCTCCCATCTGATCACACTTGGGTTGCCATCACAACAAGAGAGGCTAATAACTTTGGCTTTGCAGTGTTAACCCATATATAGCCTATTACTGAAAGCTTAAATACTGATTATTTCATATGATAGATCAGACACGATCCTAGATTTATCTTCTGCGTAGAAATACTTTTATCTTATTAAAGGGTGAGATGCAAAGTTCACTGTTCTCTATATGATGTTGTTCTCGGCACATTTCTTTGGGTTGTTTGTTCCCTTGACACATTCTGAGGGTGTCTTATTTCACAACTGTAAATGGCTTTCCTCAGCCTCCAAGGACTGGCACCACGGGGGCCGGGAGAACATCTTGCTTTGCACCGACTGCCGCATTCACTTCAAGAAGTACGCCGAGCTGCCCCCCATCGAGAAGCCTGTGGACCCGCCGCCATTTATGTTCAAACCTGTCAAAGAGGAAGAGGATGGACTCAGTGGGAAGCATAGCATGAGGACCCGACGGAACCGAGGCTCGGTGCGGCTACAGTCTTGCTACACATACATCCATCTATTCTCACCTTTAGGAAATAGATCCTCAGAGTCATCCCTGTTGTAATGAACAGGATTATAGAGCCTATCAACACATGACAGAGTGCGGGGGGGAACTTTAACCTGCTTCATATCACATATTAAGGGTTGTTAAAGTGCTCTGAAGTTTGATGTATTTTTTTTTAGGTACGTCTAAGCTACACGTATGCTTAATGTTTCTTGTGTCTACAGATGTCATCGCTACGTAGTGGTCGTAAGAAGCAGACAGCCAGTCCCGATGGCCGAGCCTCGCCTACCAATGAGGATTTGCGCTCCAGCGGACGGACTTCACCCAGCGCTGCGAGCACCGACAGCACCGACAGCAAGACAGACTCCATGAAGAAGCCAAGCAAGGTAAAAAGGACAGAGAATTGTCAAAACCTTGCATCATCATGCGCGTACATCTTTGATGCACAATCTCATGGCACTGCTCCTTTTGCCTTACAGAAGATTAAAGAGGAAGCTCCTTCCCCGATGAAGAGTGCCAAACGGCAAAGAGAGAAGGGAGCTTCAGACTCAGAAGAGCCCGAGAGGGCTAATGCCAAAAAGTCCAAGACACAGGTGAGTTCTGTTTCTCTGTTTTTCCTCTCACCCGCATTCATTTCTTTGAAATCTAGAGATTGTTTGCGATGAGGTTCATCTGGTTCTCTGCACTGCTCCACAGGAGCTGAATCGGCTGGACTCCCCATCAGAATGCGAGGGAGAGGGCGAGGGAGAGGGCGAGAGCTCTGACGGGCGAAGCATTAATGAAGAACTCAGTAGTGATCCAAAAGACATTGACCAAGACAACCGGAGCTCTTCCCCAAGCATCCCCAGCCCCCGTGACAATGAGAGTGACTCGGACTCATCCGCCCAGCAGCAGCAGCTCCTGCAGAGCCAGCACCCCCCGGTCATCCAGTGTCAGCCGGGCACCTCGGCCGCCCCTTCAGCACCTCCTCCACCTACAACCTCAACCCAAGCACTGCCCCCACAGGTCTCCCCTGCAGCTGCCTCCACCTCTCTACCTCCTCATCCTCTGCCCCAGACCAGCCCTCTCTCTCTCATCCAGTCCGGAGCATCGCTCCACCCTCAAAGGCTTCCTTCTCCTCATTCACCTTTGACTCAGGCTCCGCCCCCTGGCCCCACAGTCCCACCTCAGTCTTTACCCAGCCCGCATCATGGGTCCATGGCTCCCATGCCGCATCCACTACAGCCTGGACCTTCCCATATGCCACACCCTCACGCCATGACCCCTCAGGGATTCCCCGTGGGTCCTTCTCAGGTCCCAGCCCCACCAGTTTCTGGCCAGTCGCAGCAGAGGGCTCACACGCCTCCTTCTCAGTCCCAGACATCAGCTCAAAGTGGGGGCCAACCTCCCAGAGAGCAGCCACTGCCTCCAGCACCAATGTCAATGCCTCACATCAAGCCCCCTCCAACTACACCCATCCCGCAGATACCTGCCTCACAGTCTCACAAACACCCGCCCCACGTCTCAGCACCCCCATTCCCTCAGATGCCATCAAACCTGCCTCCACCTCCAGCCCTCAAGCCCCTCAGCTCCTTATCCAACCATCACCCTCCATCAGCACATCCACCCCCGCTCCAGCTCATGCCTCAGGGGCAGCAGCTCCAACCTCCACCAGCCCAGCCTCCAGTTCTCACCCAGTCTCAAAGCCTGCCGCCTTCAGCCAGCCACCAGCCTCCTGCAGCTTCTCCGCTCCCGCCCTCCGCAGCGGCCTCGCACCCCAACGGACCACCTCAACCGCCTTTCTCTTCTCATCCCTTCAGTACAGTTCTACCTCCAACTGGCCCTCCCCCATCCTCCTCAAACTCTATGCCAGGCTTACAACCTCCATCTTCTTCCGCCCCGTCCGCTTCCATCTCCATGCCACTTCCTGCCTCAGTAACCTGTTCTGGTGCTGGCCCAACAATCCCACCCGTACACATCAAAGAGGAGCCTCTGGATGAGCCGGAGGAGCCTGAGAGTCCACCACCCCCTCAGAGAAGCCCCTCCCCAGAGCCTACAGTCGTCAACACACCCAGCCACGCCAGCCAGTCAGCACGGTACGTCTGGGCAGAACTCTTAGCAAACAACACGGGCAGGGAAAGCCTGCATAAGCTGTTATTTATCAGTGTGTTGAGCTGCTTATGTTCTCAACTATGAAGTTCCTTTCTTCATGCTTTAAAACTCTGATGTAGGCAACAAATCGAATGTCGCTAGCAAAACAGGCATCCATGGCCACAATTTGCCTTGAGCTCTTGGTGCCTGGTGGTGCAGAATTATCAGGGATGGAGCACAAGGAGATTAATTACAGAGAGATGTGAACGAGCTGAGTTATTTGAATATGAGTATCAATAGTTGCCTTGTGCTTAAGTGACTCTCAGACTTTGAATGAATAGCAATGAGGATTTTAATTCGTAGTCGGCATAGCAGCGGGTGCTGGGGGAGTTAGTTTCCTTTTGAATAATGGACAAGTGTAAGCTCATGCAAGCAGTTTTTAATGTGATGGAGGACATTAAAATGCCTTTTAGCACACAAAATGAGGCAGAAGTTTGCTTCATTTCATGTCTCTGTAGCGAGCATAAATTTAAGAACTGAGATGTTCAGCTTTTTGAGAAAATGTCACTTATTTTAACAGGTTCTACAAGCACCTGGACCGGGGTTACAACTCTTGTGCGAGGACCGACTTCTATTTCACTCCGCTTGCTTCATCTAAGCTGGCCAAGAAGCGAGAGGAAGTTCTGGAGAAAGCCAAGAGGGAAGCAGAGCAGAAAGCAAGGGAGGAGAAGGAACGAGAGAGGGAAAGGGAAAAAGAACGGGAACGCGAGCGTGAGCGAGAGAAGGAGGTCGAGCGGGCTGCGGTGAGTTCCTTTACCTTCCTTCACCTCTTTTTTTGGCATCGAAGCGTTTTCCAAATGCCAGCCTGAACTTTCCTCATGTTTTTACAGAAAGCGTCCAGCTCCTCTCATGAAGGCAGAATGGGCGAGCCTCAGATGGCTGGACCGGCTCATATGCGCCCGCCGTTTGACGGGCCTCCGACTACGATCGCGGCTGTACCTCCGTATATTGGCCCCGACACCCCTGCCCTGCGCACCCTCAGCGAGTACGCCAGACCCCACGTCATGTCGCCCACCAATCGAAACCACCCGTTCTTTGTGTCCCTCAACCCCGCGGACCCGCTGCTGGCTTACCACATGCCCAGCCTGTACAACGCTGACCCGGCCATGCGGGAGCGCGAGCTGCGGGAGCGGGAAATGCGCGAGAGGGAGATTCGCGAGAGGGAACTTAGAGAAAGGATGAAACCCGGCTTCGAAGTCAAACCTCCAGAAATGGACACACTCCACCCCTCCACAAACCCCATGGAGCACTTTGCCAGACACGGGGCCATCACCCTGCCCCCCATGCCCAGCCCGCACCCGTTTGCCTCCTTTCATCCGAGCCTGAACCCACTGGATCGTGACCGGCTAGCTCTGGCAGGGCCCCAGCTTCGGCCAGAAATGAGCTACCCAGAGAGGTTGGCTGCAGAGAGACTCCACGCTGAGAGGATGGCCACAGTGGCCAATGACCCCATTGCCCGCCTGCAGATGTTCAACGTCACGCCACACCACCACCAGCACTCGCATATCCACTCCCATCTCCACCTCCACCAGCAAGATCCACTACACCAAGGTAAAAGAAAGCCCTGCTTATATGTAAATTGCTGCAGAAATGGCACCACTTCAGAGTTCTACACATGAATGAGTTCATGAATTGCTCA
This sequence comes from Menidia menidia, assembly GCA_907169785.1. Lineage (NCBI taxonomy): Eukaryota > Metazoa > Chordata > Actinopteri > Atheriniformes > Atherinopsidae > Menidia > Menidia menidia. The sequence goes on from CAJRST010041110.1 coordinate 6,348,688, forward strand.
CCTTGCAGCAAACGGATCACAGCAGTTTTTTTTAGAACGTTTTTCTTCTTTTTTAAAGAGAAAACATTGCATAATTGGACATTTTAACATTTCAACACCGGAAGAACTTTAATAGGAAAAAAACTCTGTAACAAACATTTGTAATTACAATACTATGACGAAGAGTGTGAATAATGCTCGTGCCACGTTTCAGTATCATAGACATGCTCTTTGAATTGGTGCCATTTCTTTAATTTACTGAACATGTCTGCATTTTACTGTAAAATGTAACAAAGAAATAGTTTAGACTTGAAGAAGTAGTGGTAAATGAGCATGAACTGTAATTTTAGTCACCTGTTTATTTTGTGTGATCCAGCTAAAGCAGTTTCCAATAGACAGTTCAGAATAAGAAAAGTTTTTAGGAATCTGAAACGATTTAAGTATTTTTGTCATGTTTTGATAAGGCATGAAACAGTGTGCTATGTTCTAAAATAATACTACTTCTCTCATCACAGTGAAAAATGAACTAAGGGGACTTTAACATGTCTCACCATTTAATCTGGAACATAACCTCACGTTGAAATTCCTTGATAATGTGTGACATTGACATTAGAGATTGGATAAAAGCGATTTAAATCCTCATTAAGGCTCCAATTACCATGTGCTGTTCTGCTGTCCCTGCACTGACCCATGAGAGAAGTAACATTATATGAAGCTGTGTCTTGCTAATGCCTGTAGCTTGCACTTTTTGTGATATACAATCTGTCAATGAGTGTACCCTGAACCTAAGACTCTGACACCCAGAAGGTGGTGGTGAATGTCTTGTGTGTCCTCCAGGCTCGGGGGGCCATCCCCTGGCAGTCGATCCCCTGGGAGCTGGACCTCACCTGGCCCGCTTCCCGTACCCTCCCGGCAGCATCCCCAACCCCCTCCTGGGCCAGCCGCCGCACGAGCACGAGATGCTGCGCCACCCGGTCTTCGGTAAGCTCCGACCCCTCAAACCAGAATGACCCACCGTCTCATCCATCGCTCCAGACCTCCGGATGTAATCCTCTCATGCTGCCTTTTCTCCAGGTGCTCCATACCCACGGGACCTACCGGGAGGCCTCCCGCCGCCCATGTCAGCAGCCCACCAGCTGCAGGCCATGCACGCCCAGTCCGCCGAGCTCCAGAGGCTGGCCATGGAGCAGCAGTGGCTCCACGGCCACCATCACATGCACGGAGGGCCGCTGCCTGGTCAGGAGGACTACTACAGGTCAGACGAGCACCACATGTCAGGATTAGCACGTGCACGGTTCTGATTTGACAGATTTTGAAACTTAATCTCGTTTCCCGTTCCAGCCGGCTGAAGAAAGAAAGTGACAAGCAGCTGTAAGCAGCCGGGGGAGGCGGCGACTGATGGAAGCAGGTCACAGGAAGTTGTTACAGAACGGTCTTGCAGAGGCTCCTCATTGACCTCGAAACGAAACAGAAAAAGACCAAGTGGATCATCTGAGAATTCCTCTGATATTTGGTTTTGTTTCTTGTCAAGGACACCTTTTTTTTTAAACAATTATTTTTCAAGACATTGACTTTTTTTTTCTTTGTTGGTATATAGCCAATAGTGACAACATCCTCAAGACTCCTGCATGACAAGCTTCCCTGACATTTTTTGTAGGTGCTAGAACAAGACACTGTGCTTATCAAGAAAATCAAAACAAACAAAAAAAAGACCCATCAGACCATTTATGGGAAAAATAACAAGTGCTATCTTAAATTCAACATTTATTTTAATACATTGTTGGAGGTTTTTCATAATTTTAAGAAAAGCTACAGCATGGCGTTTTTGAGTCTGTAAATAGTATATAAAACATATAAATATTATAATTATTATTATTACTAGGTGTGGACTCCAAACCAAGTCGTTTCAGCCTCCAATACACTTGTTTTAAAGCATTATCCCTTGTTTCAGAGGGGAACACCATGGCATTATATGAGCAGTTTCCGAGAGTTGCGGTTCAGTTGTGACATCACTGTGTTAGATTTAGTCCCACATACACTACTGTATGTAAAGCCTCCCCCCGCCACTCCCTCCACATCCATCCACCACCCGGGACGCGCAGCCGCTTGTCAGAATGTGTAGACTGAATGTGGTTGAGTTACTGATTTGAAGAGGTGACGCAGGAAGCTTCAGCGGAGTGCACACTTAGGCCACGGATTAGCAAGAAAATGAAAAACTTTGCACTGAAGGAGCATCCCTGAGCTCTACTCAACTGGTTTTATCCTTTCAAATCTTACTCATGCCAAAAAAAAACAAAAAAACAAGGGAGCCGCTCTGTATTGTGTTCTGTTGTTTTTTAACAGAATTATTTTAAGTGTGATCTTAACAATTCGGACATCTGAGAGATTTTTGGCTGAATTGAATAAATTTGCCATCACTCAGAGATTTTTTTAGGTAATCAGGACCTGATTTTTAAACTTTAAACTCGCTGTTAGCGGAGCCTAACAGGACTCTAGGATTGTTTTTAATGTGCGCGTGGTTGTGAGTCTGGGAGTGTTTCACCTGGCGTCCCTTTTCCTGACATCTTTGTTCGTCGCATGGCTAAAACCAGACCCAGTCATCTTTCATGTAGGCTGTAATAATCTTCACTGTGACACTAGAGGAGGCCTGCCAACACATGACCACCGGGAGGTGCAGGATAGAGGATTTGGTGTCTTAGTGCATTCCTATGTTTTCACATGCCTTGGTTCCTAATGGAAACACATGGCCTCCTCGGGCTCAGGAGTGATGCGTTTGTGTGCCACTGACTGTTACATGTAGTGTTGGCGTTTCATACCAGAGCACATGAGCCCATTTTTGTTTGTTTTTTGTATTTTGTTTTTGTTTCAGCCATGACGAGTTCTGCATTTGTTCCATGCACTGAGACTGTTTGACCGTCATGGACATATAAAAATTAAAAAAAACTGTGGCTCTTCTTATATTTTTCATCCATTTTAACCAGTTGGAACATACTGTATTCGCATTTTAAAGAGACCATATCTTCCCATGGAGCCCTATATCTCCATCTAAATGCCTGCAAACTCCCACCTCCTTATGAGTAAGCCTTTGAGGCCCTTCCAGCAGCCTACCATCCTGTCCCGCCATCTTTCACCGGTTCTTGTCTCTCTCCTTGCAACACATTCTTCATCGTCACCATCATCCTTTGCCTCATTTCCGGATGATTCCCTCGCCTTTTATTCCCTCTTTTTGTGTCTCAGAAACCTTTGATGTTAAGTGTTGTCAATGGTTTAGCTTCTTGTTTCAAAGCGGCAATAGCAGAATGTAAATTCTGACTGCTAAGATTTATATATATACTGGTATCTTGAAGCTTATTGTATATATGAGTAGTCGCCATGGGATGACACAATGTAAACAAAAAGTAGAAATAATAAGAAAAATTGTGAGTCCTGTGTTCTCTCCATTTGAGTATTTTGTAATTTTTTTGAAAAATTTGTGGAATTAAAATAAACGACTAAGTTACACCACAAGAAACGCCTCCACCCTTTTTTTCCCCCCTTCTGCCATCTGAAGATCCTCGTCATGCTCGTCCTGTTCTTTGCAAACAGAGCTGTTTGTACACCAAGGACGAGCACACCAAATCTAATCGCCCACTATAATCCGGTTTCAAGGTAAACAACTTTGATTACTCACTGCTCAAATGCTGAATTGTTTTCGAAGTCGGCCCATAATTCCCCTCTGTTTTGTGATATGTCATTTTTTAGCTGAGCAGAGGGACTGAAGCTTGTGTATTCTGGTGACACTTGTGTCCTACATTTTCACAAGAATAATAGGCTTTTTTTTTTTTTTTAAAGATAAGAATTTCCTGTCTGTTTTTTTTTTCTCCCCAGCCTTCCATTTTCTCAGCTTCACAAATGGCTTTGAAAGCTCCCCGCAGCAGCAGGTAGTGAATCTGTGAGGAATATTGCACCGCTTCACTTTTAAGAACATCAAAGCCGGGCTAAGCCACGAGGAACACCTACTCGGGCTGCCATGCCTTGCTATCAGCGGGGCAGGGCTGTCATTTGCTCCCGTGTGTTGGGAGTGATAGGCCAGCAATCTGTGATGGTGTGGTGCCGCGATGGCTGTCATTTTGAGACGCAGCTATTATTCCGCCGCCGCTCTCTGAAACGAGGCCCTGTCCTCGGGAAACTGGAGCTTCCTCGCAGGCCGTATGCCGCGGATGTCATGTGACGGTGCCAGCCTTGTGAGGAGGTGCTGCTCGCCTCACCTCCCCATAAAGCAACGAGACGTCAGAGCCGAGCAGAGCTGGCTGGTTGAATAATTCATCCCCTCCTCCTCCTCCTCCACACCGGCGATGGAGCGACTGTGACTTGTGTCAGCTCGAATCCTTCTCATGATACTGTGTGTACCCCTCAGGCATCCACACAGGGATTTCTAATCTTTTTTTTTTATTATTGTTTTTTCTTTTTCTTTTTTTCAAGATGCTCTTTTTGTCTGAATAGCAATATGTCTTTTGCTTTTCTGGCAGCGTTTTTGTGTGTGATTGCAGCAGGTCCCGGACATGGAGCCTCCTCGGTTCATGCGTCCTCCTGTCTCCTCTCTCGCTCCACTGGGCCTGCCTGCTGCAGAGCGTGATGCTCAATGGCAGCGAGGAGGCTACGTGCTATTAGTGCATTCAGTCGGAAGGTAGCTGCGCGGCAGCTCTGAAGCCGAGCAGGTCCCCACGTATCAGAGAAATAAGCCGCGCTGACACAAAAAAGCAAATCTGCTGCTGCTGTCTGGATTTCATCTGCAAGAGGCACGCGGCTGTGTCTGATACTCTGCCTCCGCACCATCATCCTGCCTGTGCATTTCATTTCTCACAGAAATGAAATCCCATCCCCATCTGGCCAGTGTTCAGACATTTAGAAAACAAGCAACCTGTATTTATTCAGAAACTCGCCTCAATAAATGAAGCCCAGCTGTAGGAATTTTAGATGCATACGATTAGAGGTAATTAACAACATCTAAAATGCAAAAGAGGCTCTCTTAGATATGCAAGAGGGTGGTTTATTTAAAACGTTTTCCCTGCATATCAGCAAAATGCATATATCAATGAAAGAGCCTTCATTTTTCAAGGAAAGGTCAAAGTGACATTTTCCTGTTTAAATAAATGAAATAAACTAAAACTGGGAGAGTAAATGTTCAGAGAGAGAAACACCCACCAGATTATTGACCTCGGAATTCCAGTGCAGCTCTAATCACTTCCTCTCCGTTCAGCGTGTGAAGCAGAAGCAGAGGTTCTTTTTCCTCAAGACTCATTTGTGGAAAGTAACATACCCAATAAGACTGGAGAGTTTTGGGGCTTTTGTTTTATTATTATTGTTCTTTGTGGTCTGGGGATATTTGGCAAACATATTCGTTTGTATTCACTAAAGAACTATGAACTGCTTCCTTTGCTTCCACCACTTCTATCCTGTCCTGATGCCAGGATTTATACTCTTTCCTTTTTTAAAAGATATTATTCCTGTGGTAGGTTTAATATTCCTAATATACACATCTATTGGCCTTGAGGACATAGTGCTATGCAAAATCCTTGAGCCGCCTCTCATTTCCTTATATTTGGCTTCCAAGGAGCCATATTTTTTTTTGTCTCGTAAATTTTAAAGTGGTCTCGAGCAATAATTCTCAAGGCTCTCTGAAGATCTTTTACAGCGTTTTCTTTGGACCTTTACTGTTGCTTCACTCATTTGCAGTCCAGTCCTCGTTCCTTTTTTAAATTTTATTGTTGTATTATTTTTGTTCTGTTACCTAGCAGTGATGTACACAGCTCTCAAACACAAGAAAGGCATCAAACTCAAGGCATGGACAAGTATTCTCTCAAGACATGACAATGTTGCTTGGAAACTATTTCAAAATCATGTGCCTTTGTGTCTGGGTGTCATTTTTTTTTCAAATTTATGGAGGTACGATAACAAAGAATACCAGTCTTCATGGTTTGACTGGCATGAAATGAACCAAGGTGAGTCTCAGAAAGCTGCTCGGCAAAAACGTAACACGCTGTGTCCATAAAAAAAAAAAAGACGAGGACCTGGACAAGTGTTGTAACAAAGAAGTGGCAGGCTGTCCACCTGGAGCAGACGAACAGTGTATTAAAACGGCGTCCTTAAAAAACACGAAACAAATGCAGAACAGATTTGTCAGGTTCAAAACAAACTTCACAAATCTGGTTGACTTTCAGCTAATTGTTTTCTGAAGCCTCGCCAGAAACGGTGTCCATGACAAAGTTGCTTTAAGGAAGGGAAATGGGAAGCAAAACAGGCCGAGGTAAGCCAAGTTAGACAAGAAATGGACTGAGAATCTGTAATAACGGCTCTGATGGAGTGATGAATCCTTCCCTGAGCACAGGGCACTAAACTGTGAGGCAGTGTGGGCTTATCTGATAGAGAACAGACAAGAGGGCAACCGAAATCCAAATTTAGCCTGGACAACCATTCCTAAAGATTAGGAAAGCTTGTCTGAGAGGCTCCAGACTGCGCTGAAGAGCAAACATGAAATACTCACATTCCAGCAGACTGTTTGTGCCTCTCATCATGGACTCCCATTCTGCTTTGCAATTACATCACTGCACATTTCTCACTAAAATGGTTGGGCCCTGTGCTCTGGTGCATTTCATTTTAAATGAATTATTTGAGTCCACATCCTCTTTTTCTGCCAATGATGCTCTGCAGCTGTTGGATTGCAGTCAACTCGGGTTGAGGTGTACTATTTCACTCCAGACTGACAGCGCTTTGGTTTCTACATTTAGGATCACTGACCTGTCGAATCATTTAATGTCATCTGGAGAGTTCTTGCAGAAAATAAGTATAGAGAATACTAATCAATAAACACCAGCGTGCCAGCTCAAATACACGCTGAAACGCTAAGAGGGCCACAGCTGACAGGTCAGCTGCTCATAAACGGACCCTTTTCTTCTTTTTTTCCCCACCAGCTCGATCAGTCATTTTCATCCGTGTGTAGATCTTTGTCTTATGTTCCTTCTGGATCGCATGGACTGCAGTTTTTCAGTTTCCTTCTTTTCAATACTGACAGACGAATCCACCTCAAACAGATGAACTTTCAGTCTCCTCTGAGAAAATGTGCGCTCTCTGTGCCTGAAACAACACAGAGAGCCCACAGCTGTCAGTCTAAATCGAAATGGATTACCCTGTTTCACACACGTTTTTTTCCTTCATATACTGATGTAAACCTGCTCAAATTGAAGGTGATTTGTCACTTAATCATAGTGGCCGTGCATTTATGTTAAAATTAGCTGGACTTCACAGTTACCCAGATTTTCTAAACACAACATTTACAATGTGCTATTGTGTTGTTTTTTTTATCCTGATCTGTAGCTGTACTTTCCTAATTGATTTTATGTTCTAAAAATGTTGTTTTCATTGTGCCATCTGAAATGTCATGTTTCTTTGTTTTGTATGCGTTTGTATGTGTTGTTGTGAGTCCTCTGTTCTGCACCAAATAGCCACCGTAGTCGACTGTACACGTAAAGGCAAAGGTCAAGCAAACAAATCGGAGACGAGGCCCAGTAATGAAGGGAGTTCTTGAATGTTTTAAAATGAAGGCTTTTTAACTCTCCCCTGATAATCGGGAACACCTGCGTGCTGCAGTGTATGTCGTGCTCCTCTCATGCCTAACGCGTGTCCGTTTATCTGTTGGCGTAGCTGCCTGCTCTGAGTTTGTGGCTCCCAGCTTCAAATGATATCCTAGCCTCACATTCCTGTCATGGCCGATCTGGATTCCCCGTTGTCTGCACTGGCGGGTCAACCCAGCATGGTCACTGGCAGAGCCCGAGCATTCCTTACCCACTCCCAGCACACACACGCATAAACACCCCTAAGAGGCCTCTGCTGACGCCTACCACAAACCTCACACGCCCTGCCTCTCACACACATCCTCTGCCTTCTGTCTCTATTGTCTGGAGTCTCATTTTCAAAGGGAACAGCCTGAAGTCAGAGGAGCTCTTTGTTCAGGAAAGAGTGCCAGGTTTGGTTCCTTGTTGGCAGAAGGCAGGCACAGCAAAGCTCACTCACTAGACTTCCAGGCTCCTCTTTAATGTGTTGTCATAAAGCATGCAGCTGGCGGGGACGTGGCGTTCAGGAGGACGCGGTGCCGCCGCCCGCAGCCCGCTCCGTCCCAGGTGCTGCTCCTCCAACTGTCCTCAGCCATGTTTCTCACCCAGGCGTCTGTGCACGGTCACGAGTTACAGAGACCCGACATTTCTGCTCCTTCACAGCACGGCATTTTGATTCACCATTTCCCCAGCAGGAAATCTGGAAAAATAAGGGGCTGCAGTCTTCAAAAACGAGAAAAAAAAACTCCCCTCTGTCAACTCAAAATATTGGGACAGCGAAGGAAAATTGGCTCTTTTGGCAGCACAGTCTGTCATAAATTCATTTTTCAGGGGAAAATGAGACTTCAGGCTGGGATGTGATTTACTTCCCCTCTTCTCAAAGGGCAGAGAAACCTAAAACAGACTGTATACCGCCATGTGGCTAACCCTAAGCCCTTCAATGTGTAGTCATGTGGGCTTCATAACCCTACACAACTCCAAAACAGTCTGGTATTCGAAAGTATCTATCTATCTATCTATCTATCTATCTATCTATCTATCTATCTAT
>CAJRST010041110.1:6357313-6425803 GCA_907169785.1 Menidia menidia
CTATCTATCTATCTATCTATCTATCTATCTATCTATCTATCTATCTAAACAGTGCTTCTAATTAGGTTCCTGGCATATATTTTAACAGCAGAACAGGGCTTTAAAACCATCTGCTGACATCTGTTACCTCAAGGATATTCAAATGAGATCTTTGAATATAATTTACCTGTTTGCTTTTCATGAATTAAATGATTAGAGTATGAGGATCTCAGAGTAACTGACTGCATGGAAATGGATTAGTTAAGTAAAGTTGAACATTTTTTAAATGAGCTCTTCAGATCCGATAAGCTTTGTTTTGTGTTTTAGTTATCCAGGTCATAGTGATCACAAGAGTCTAAATATCATATAAATCATTGTATTTGACACTAATATCTACTTCAGAATGATTATTTATGTACAGTCCTGTTTGCCGTGGTAACTGCTCATTGCAGGAAAATGACAGCCTCCTTGTTGCACATGTGACCAGGGTTGTGTAATGGCTGCTCCTGGATTGTGTTGCTGCTTCATATCAGCACGTAACAGGCTCAGTGTTCATATGCTGACGGGATCTGAGCAACGGTGCTCTTCATCGTGTTCGCTGCTACAATTTGCTCTCTCAAGTTCTCTTGGCAGTATGGGTGATGAACACAGCATAGGGGGGGGCCAGAAGACCATCTTATTATTTCCATCTCTCTCAGCGCTAAACCGGGGTAGCAAATCACAGTTAAATCTCATAATCCAACACGGCAAGCTCACAGTTTGGTCGACTCGAGTCACGTGCTGTCCTTCCTATATCAGCTTTATTGACTGCCATCAGGGAGGATGTAGGCCACATCGTTCAGGTTTGTTTGAGCCTAAAACAAGTTATTCTTTGTCATCTTTTAGAATAGATTTTGCGATAATGTCTGCACATTTATAAAGTCATTGCAGCATTTAATCACCGTGTTTTGATCTGTGTTAGTTAAACGGTGGACTTGTCAGCTATGACGGCAGTTACCCATTCTGTATTTATTACAGCAGAACAACAGTCTGGGAATGTGTGATACATCATCCTAATGGGCTGATTTTCAGTTGCAAAACAAAAACAGACAAACAAAGTATGTACATGAATGAACAAATGAAGCACTATTTTTTCTTGAAGCACGATTTGTGTTTAGTTAATGATATAAAAGCAGGAGCGACCTAATCTGCAATCTGTCTGAAAATGTTAGTCGGGTCAGGCTGAATTGCTTACATGGATTTTATATTGTTTAAATTGTTTACATGTTAGATCAGTTTTGATCTAACTTCCCAAGAGCGATTGCATGACTGATACATTTTTGCCCAAAAAGAAAGATGTTTTGGTTGTTTATCCTGTAACCTTTAATATTCCCCAGCTCTCTTTCTTTGTCAAGTAAAGGATTATTTGATGTGTGCAGTTATTGTGAATGTAGTTCGTAATAATATCCAAATCTTGGTGCATACTCTTCATTAGTAATAAAGATTGTTATCATTGATGAAAAACCCTTTGGCAGTGACAGCCTTGAACTAGACAAATGCAGACAAACCCAGGTTGAACCCTGGCTTGTCATACTTGTCGTGGTGGCTCTACAAAGCCTGCCTGTCTCAGGGTAGCAACGGCAGCAAGCTGGATAAATCACAGCCGGTAAATGGCCTCTACTCCTTAGCAATTTCCTCAGCTATCATCAGTCTGCGGGCCAGGACTGATAGCCTGCTGTCAGCTTCCTGCTACCTTGAAGTAGCCCTGTGCTGGCTTTCCCCGCGGTGAGGCAGCGGGTCAGCCTCACCGCATGTGGTTCTGTGGAACAAAACTAGAAGGAAAAGGTGGTCTGACGGCCCGACCGGGGGCTCCGGGGCTGACACGGGGAGCCCGCGGGTCCAGCTGAGGTGGGGAGCACCCTGACCTTGTGTTTGTATAATGGCTGTCCCTGTGATCGATGGTGTTTCCAGCGCTTTCACCTGCTGCACCGTGGGGCTGTCCACTTGCCCTGACACAGATGGATCGGCCTTTGTTTTTTCCCCTCACCTCTGCCGCGTAATTAATCTTCAGAGCGACTTCATGGAAGAAAATGCTTTCCACCACGGGCTGCTGGCAGATAAACTCACCAGCGGGCGAGTTGAGGCAGCTTTCAAGGCCCCGAGGACAAACACCACCAAGGAGATGGCGAAAGAAGATGTTTAAATGCATGCCGCCCCGGGCTTCCTCCCACACCTTGGTTATCAAAAGCAGAGGCGGAGAGCACAATATTTGTCCCTGCTCCAGAGTGCAATTTATCTTGGCTGAAAATAATGTCTGTGGGAAGATTCTGCAGTAATAGACCATCTCCAGCACCGCTGCCATCACATTTTTTACACTGAAGCCTGCTTTTCTCTCCCCATTGCAGCACCCGCACCACACGTTTTCTGCTCCATTTCACGAGATAATAAGGCTGTGGGCTAAAATGGCTTAAAGCAAATGGACGTGTCTGTGCTGTTACTTTTTATGTTCTGTTTGAACGTGTAAGTGTAAAAAATGAAAATTGGCCATATTACACTGCAATGGTTTAGCTCCACGAAGGCTAAAAAGCACAGCTGCATGTTTATGGTCGGCCATATAAGAAACATAATGATACTGTATATAATCCACACAGTACTTTTTCCCTTAAGACCCAAAATCTCAGTATCTCTTTGGGCACTTACATTTCCTGTGATTTCAGTTGTATGTTTATCGTGGTTAAAGTAAAAAAAACACCTTTTATATGGACCTTAAAGAAAAGTGGTCACTATGGAAACACTTTGATATTGTATTGATTTGTGCTGTCATCCCAGATGTGTACTGTGGTTTTATAGATTCACTATAAAACCAGAACCCTTAAATTTTAAAGCGAAGCATAATGACAGGAAACAGGGATGATGATTGCTGCATCTTTTTAGGGATGTGCAATCTGGCTGAGTTTGTGATTTGAGAATAAAATCCTGCTTCGGGTGAAGTGGTGGGCTTCTAATCAGCGGATGTTGTTAATCCTCCGGCTGTGGAGCTTTTCACCCGCTGAAAGCGGCGAGGTTGTGGACTAATTGAAGCCCTCTTGAGATAGAGCCGTAAAGCAAATCCGGACAAGTCACTGAGCCTCAAAATGAGCCACACGGAGACAAAATAGAAGAAATACGCTGCACTTTTCTCCTTATATATCTTTTTTCAAAGAGGGAAAGGCCTCATAAAGCTATTTTTAATAGTGTGCAGAGGGACGGGTCAGTTTAATGAGGTGATGTGAAACCTGGAAATGAAGTGATATCCTGCAGCACAGCAAAGAGAAGCACTGGGAGCCATTGAGCCCCGGAGCCAGAGGCTCAAGGCTGCACTGCAGAGCAAACAGGCGGACTGTTAGCTCATGTAATGATGCAGAATGGATGTTGGATTATCTCCGCACTGCTCATATACTCTCCTCTAAAGGCTCTCTGTTGAGTAGACTGACCGGGATTTTTTTATATCACACTTCACAGTCAATTGTTTTTATTCGGAATGTTGTATTTTTCTTCTTTAATCTCAGCAAACCGTTTGCTCCGCATCTTTTCAAAAGAGCAAAGTGGATGTGCACCCTTGCCCTCTTGATATACTTTCATGTCGAACATTTCTCTGGAGCGTCTCCCCGGGTTATGGGGGAACAGTGCACGGCTTAGCCGAGCCCTCCTCCCTCCCAGCACGCCCTCCACTTTGGTGGCTGGCTGCAGATTTAATGGGCTTAGCAGCTGTTGAGGAAAAGCAGTGAGGGCTTGTGGCATATGCTTTGGTTAGAACAAAGAGCAACCAGCACACCACACGAGCAGCAACTGCCTGAGCTGCCACCGGGGCTGCAGCCAACCAGTAAACTGTTTTACAGGCCGGCCTCGTTCGGTTTATTTGATTGACTTTTTGTTAACCTCCTCCTCTGCATTTGGCACACTATCATAGGTCTTCATGACCATATCCTCGACAGTTTACAGAGAGAAGAGCATTATCCGTATTGAGGTGTGAGGTAATTGTTAGCAAGCGAGGATTGACTTTCTCTTGACTCTGCAATGTTGTGCTCTTTGTAAGCCGTTAATTCGTGAAACAGGAGAAGAGGATATTGGATTCAAAGGTACTTGACAAGGCCGCCATCTGCAGGGAACTCTGTAATCCTCCAAACACATCTGCTTACTGGGTACCTCTTAGTGCAGTTTGGATAGGAAGTAGTGTAGAGTCCTCTAGTGGAATACTCATAAACATGTCTATTTTGTGTTTTAATGCAGAGTACGCTTTTCCATCCATGTCTGAGTTGATGGTAAAATAATGCAATATCTCTTGATCGGAGTGTTTTCAAAAGCAATGGAAAGTCTTGTTTTTATATGAAAATGAACTTGCTGCAATTAACTTTGGCTTTTGTTTGTTTTTCCTGGAGCTTTATTTCGTTTGACTTGGCAGAGTGCTCTTTGCCTCTTGCAAATATGATCAGATTATTAGCTGAAAACCCATTAACTCAGGCCAGTATGTGATCTTCAAACCCTCACACACAGAGCGGGAGGCTAAAAAAATGTCTCCCCTCCCATCTTTATTCCTTTTGAAATATTTCATACAGCGTTTCACTGGGATGTAAAAATCTTACAGATGGAACAAATAGTCTTTCTACACATAAATCCCACCCACGCAGTGTGGTTACACTCATAATTGCCAGCTGCCGGGGACACACAGGGACTAAGTTTTGTTGCAGTTTGCACAGTTCCTCATAGCATACATGAGCTTCAACGGGCAATATGTGTAAACAGTGATAAGGCAGAACTTGTGCTGTGTGTGCTTTACCACTACAGTTAGCAAACACGCCGCAGTGCCGTGCTCTCCCACTCACCGCTGACAGGATCGGCTCCGTGGCTGAGTGGGAGGGAAGTTCAGCGGGTTTGATACTGTCTGCTCTCGTAGCAGTACAGCACAAGGCCTCTAAATCAAGAAGCTGCTTCCTTCTGTGTGTCTGTAGGTTTATCGTGGCTGAGAGAAGTCAGCGAAAGCAGTTTCCCGCATTACCCGCTTGCTGGAAATGGTAGGTGTATTTAAAGAAACCAGATGTTCGGAGGAAGAAACTAACACTCCGGTTTGAGATGTATAAGAGGGCCGAATGTGAGGGAAGGGAAAATGGCTGTGCAGAGGCCTATCATGTGTAATCAGCACCGGTGTTGCCCGTCAGTCTCTCCGCGGATGACCTTCTGCCACGGCAAACCCGTCACGCCCAGACAGTCCCTGATCCTCAGCCCAGCACCAACAAACCAACCGGCAACACCGGCTCTGTGGGCGCTCCACTTCCCTCCGCCGTGACACATCCAAGCGTAGCTGAGGAGAAGTAGATTACACGCAAAAGAAATAAGATCGCATGCAGTGTACGTTCTCATTGTGTTGTTATACAAAATGGAATCATCAAAACAGCAGAATGCACAAAGTAAACACAGTGTTACTGTGTTATCTGTTTTTTTTTCTGTGTATGTGCATTGTGGGAGGGTAGTAACAGAAAACTAAGAGTGAAAAAATTCCAAACTGCCATGTTGTTACTACTGTAGTCCTGTAAAGAGAACAATCTGAAGTTTGCATGAAACCAACAAGACTGACATAACTGATCAATGATTTTTCATGCTTCCTGGTGTAAATTCTAAGCTAGTTTTGAACTAGTAAGAATACATTATTGTTTAATCCGGCTACCCCTCACTGTGCAAAACATGCGTATTTGGTTGACTGGACTCCCGTCCATCACTGTGTGACCCTCTGATGACTCCCACCTTAAGCCCAGTGGTGGCAGCTGCTACACAATACATAAGAAAATAACAATTGCACTCCATCAAACTCTTTCCAAACCTTAATGTTGATAATTTCATCCATTTTCAATGTCAGCTTCATCATGTTCATGGCTGCTAATCCTGCTAATCCAAGCTGACGTCATGTCCTGAGGCCTTGTGTATTTCAGGCTGAATGCAACAGTAGACAATTGCAGATGATTACATCTAAACATTGAACACATTTAGGAGGAGAAATTAACCAAACAAGCATAATTTCTACCAAGACTGTGATGGTAAACTCAACAAAACCCTAAAATCTCTGTTGTGATATCCTCCAAATTTGCACATCCTATGTTCCTGCTATTGGGACACACATCAAGGTCATCTCAGAAGCAACTACAGACGAATCGTCAGGATCAAAAACTTTGAATAATCCAAAACTTCAAAAGAGATATCAGCAAAAGCTCACCTAGATCTCTGCACAAATGTGACGATTAGCCATCATTTCACTTTGGCAACTTTCAAAAAGTTGAATGTAGCACATAAATTATATGATTAGATTTAAAAGTTTTATTTGATGTTAACTGTAATGTTGTAATTGCAATGCAAGTCCCTTTGAATGCTGAATGCTTAGACATAAAGACAGATAATGGTTGAAGAAAAGGGAGCAGCAAACAATAGTTGGTGGTCAGAGAAACTCATAGTAGAAAGTATTTCAGAAACTAAACTAAAAACTAATTTCTATTAAAACAAAAAATAAAAACAGAAGTCCCTCAGTGGAAAAAAAATTACAATTGCAAAAATCAATA
This sequence comes from Menidia menidia, assembly GCA_907169785.1. Classification (NCBI taxonomy): domain Eukaryota; kingdom Metazoa; phylum Chordata; class Actinopteri; order Atheriniformes; family Atherinopsidae; genus Menidia; species Menidia menidia. The sequence goes on from CAJRST010041110.1 coordinate 6,363,856, forward strand.
CTGTACAAAATAAAAAGTAAAGAAACGTTTTCAAAAAGGAAAAAAATAAACCACAAAGACTTCAAAATAAGAAAAAAGTTCAGAATTTCTAAAAATCTGAACAATATAACACATATTTGCATCTGTTGCACCGCTACACCAGTTTTCTTTAATGTTTCTAACGTCTGTAAAAACGTTTTCAGAAAATAAAAATGGCTGTGCCCTTTAATTCAGAGCAGTTCAGCTAGTTATAGTGGTGAGTGACCAGAAGAGGGTGCCAGACCTCCATTTGTGACTGCAGGATTCGTTTAAATCTAAAAAGCCCCTACAGCAGGTACAATAGAAGAAACGAGGAAAAGAACAACAATAAGAAAAAAGGAGTGACTTATGGTGCATGCAGGATAAAAAAAAGTGCAAGGTTTGGTCCCTAAACAGTGCATATGTTTTGCGAATGAAATAAATCTGTTTCATAACATAACATCATATTTAAATTGCAATAGGTTTGAAGCATTTAGAAACTAATCAGAACTCATTAGCTCACCATAAACGCCCTTTTAATCTTTGTACCAAAAAACACAGTTTTTAATTACGCACAAATTAGACAGCAACAGATTTTTTCTTTTTCTTAACATATCCTCATCAACATGTCCCTGGATGGTTACCAAACTCATAATAGTTAATGTAGCTTTAAAAAAAAAAATATTTATAGAAAAACGCCGTTAAACCGGATGTGGTTCAGTTTCAGCTCATTAACGCCATGATTAACACCACCTGCGATCAAACCACCAACACAAAGGTATGTCACCTTTTTTTGCCTTTAAGTAGTCACGAAATATTAGTTTCTGATGACAATGTGGCTGTTTGCACAAATTTTATTTGAACCATAAAAGTGTGCAGCTTGGGTTTGTTCCCAGATGTGAGCATACTGATGTTTGTGCTATTTAAAACAATTCACCGAAGTTTTAAAATAGTGAGAAAACAAACATCCTCTTAAAGCTCAACGCGCCACGAAAATATTATTTATTTATCTTCCTGTGCTGCTTTTCGTGGCCGACGTGTCTTGCCCTCCTTGCCCTCAGACCTCTCGTTGATGAGGAATTGTTCATCAGCCGACGCAGCGTTCCTGACATTTGAGAGCTCGTGTTTTCTTTGGATCTCAAGTCAAAAGGATTAAATGAGGGCCTTCTGCTGACCCCCGATGCCAAAACACACGCAATTCACATCCCCCATGAAAAAAAAAAACAATTGAAAGCTTAAAACGAGTGTTAATGAGTGTTGCACGCGGATAATTGTCTGGAAACATGGTGTTTGATGTCAGAAAAGGAAGCAGAGGAGATGATCATTAACTCTCCAGTGACATTCGGAAACATGAGGATTTAGTTGGAATGGTCTTACAAAGTCAGAATGCTCCATGTAAATTTAATAGTTTTGAGTCCTATACGTGCTTAAAGAGTTGTGCTCTATTGATATAGACTTAAAACCATGAAATGATATAAAGTCAATGCCAAGATCCTAAATGAGTTGTTCTCCTTGAAAGAGGCATCCACAGGGGTCGCCTCCTGCTGGCTGGGAGGAAGGTTTCAGACACTGTGGTACGCTGTGTGCACAGTAATGGTTTGGAATCTTAACATTCTTTAAAACAAACTACCATCCTGCACTCAGTGGTTTTCCAGGTTGTATCCACCGACACCTTCATGATCTCCAGACCTTTGTGAAAGAGCTCCCTCTGTGTTGTAATCTACTCATGTTTGTCGCGCCGCTCCAGCCTTTTATTGTGTTATTGGGCACGTGTGTTAAAAACTAAATGGAACATTTAGCTACTGAAAGCCAGCTGGTTCATCTTCTAATCAGTCGCTTGCATCCCCCTTAAAGCCTTGTGTGCATTATTCCATATTTGGAGATAAAATATAAATATGAGTTATTGATATTTACCACCCACCTTAAGCCTCAGCTGGCCTGTTTTACTAGACATGTTAAGTGTATTAAATAGTTTCCCATTTTCTTTCTTCCAGAATATTTGAGTTATTGTTTGCCATTCATTAAGTTGGTATGAGTGTTTGTATATGTTTTTTTTATTTTATTTCTGTGTTTAGGTTGAATGCCCCAGTATGATAATAACATGTGATGACATATTACTTCTTATTGGAGATGGAGGTCTGGTTCTGTGCACAAGATGGCACTATAGTGCTGTATTTAGTTTTTGTTGTTGGGGATGTGCTTCCACTCCATTGTGACTCAGTCATAGCTTAAGCAGCAGGCGGTGCTGGTGTTTTTCTAATAAAGGAAAGATAAAACTGAGAATGGAAGTTCAACATATGAATAAGCAAAAACGGGAAATATGTACAATGTTTTCATGAACTAACTTAGAGTTTTTAAGTCGTCACTCGTCATCACATGTTGCTGGGCGACTGTTTCAAGTCACACTTAGTTTTTTGGGGAAAATGAATGCTTTTGCATAATGTCACTGAACAGAAATCTACTAATAGTTCTAAAATGTAATCTTAAAAAAGTATTTTCAATTTATCAGTACTGCTGTCATCTATTATTTTTATTGTACATAAACTTTTTGGAATTACCATCTCATTGAAGTGTTACAGCGTCGAAACACGTTTCACAACGTAATATATTTATTTGTACCTAAGCTGATGGGATGAAGCATATATTTGTTATAAACTGTCCCAGGCATGCCTGCTTTGTCAGAGGGGACTTTGAATGACCACCTTACTGCTGTGTTGTTTTTTCTGAAGCAGCAAATCATACTAACCTATCTCAGAATGAAGATTATGGTCATTTCCTCTGGGATTGGACTGTAGGAGGAGAGTGAGGTGGAATATGTGTTTGTGTGTCTGTGTGTGTGTGTGCGTGTAGTCTATATAAATGAGGGACCAGGGTCGTCATCTACATTCATTGTAATGAAGTATTCAACCTGCCACCTCTCCCTGTTTCTAAAAGCACTGCACCCCATGTGTGCTGGTTTCAGTGGGAGGAAAGTCCGGCTAGATCTGCGTTGCACATGGCCCGACATCTCGCACCCTAATCCACGAGACTCCAGAGGACTGCTAAATGTAGTGAAAGCTACATTTTATACAGTTCTGGTCAAAGGTTTGCATACAATTACTTTATTTCATAGCAAAATGAGGGTCTCTAGGGTCACCGTGATTGTCCTCCATTCTGATTTAGTAGAAAAAGAAGAACAATAATACGAGTTTTCGTTTATGGTGGGGTTTCTGACATCAACGTAGAGTAAAAATTCAACTTATAGGCTCCAAAATGTCCATACACCCACTTAGATTATTAATTCAGTGAGGCAGCGAGCTCTGTAATGTCTTTTAACTTGCCAAGGCCACTTCAGTTCCAGTTAGTGATCATGATTGACTGCAGCTGGTAGCTTCCCTGTGCCAACATAAAAAAACAAAGAAAAAAGATTTATTTGACAGCACTTATTGAGCTGACCAACTCACGCTGCAATACAATGAAAAACTCTTCAGGAGTCCAACGTAGATTTCCACAACTGAGAAATATCTCTGAGTCTTTCATACAAACATCAACAGTGAACGATTCCACCAATAAATAAGTTATTGTTGATCGGAAGAAAAAAATATTAATCACTACAACTGCAGGGTGCACTGCCAGCTGTTAAGCATGGTGGTGGTAGAATCATGTTTTGGAGCTTTTTTGCTGCCGGTGGATTCCTTACAGTGAGTCGAATAACAACTGAGTTGTTGATTACTTGAACTTGAACACAGTTTGAGGAATAGATTTCTGGTTTACTCGCATGTGTTTTTATTTACTTTTTTCCATTTTTTTAAAACCAAGTTTCAGGCCTTAATTTGACATGTTGATCTTGGCCCCTCAATGTCTTTGCTTTTTAATGACGATGACTTTATTCACTTGGTTTATTCACATGAAGCTTGGTGAAATCAATCCATGAGCTCGATTGAAAGGCTCAATAAAGGGTAGTTGAGGTATTGACCAGTGCTCAGACGGACACAGCCAGCATGTCACCATCACTGGCTAACCTGAAACCTGAAGTCCAGCCTTCAGGTGTCACCATCTAGGTTTTTTCCACGTTGAAGCGTCATGCTGTCGACTGATTGTGAAGTGTGAAGCCTATGAGTATTGAACACTGGCCGGTGTGCAGCCTCCACAAACAGGCAAGCTAGCTGTAGTAACTCAAGCATTTCATTACGCCGGCTGCAGATCGGGATTTAAACACATTGAAACCACCCTCACCTGACCCTACATTGCTATGCAGTATTTAACTCGGTTTCCTGTTTCTCCTGCTGATGTTACCGCTTGCCGTAAAGATGAGGAAACTCGGCACACTGAAGTCTATATGTACCTTTTCCTTAAAAAGTCTGAGCCCAGTATCGGTATTATGGCCAGGAAAAGAAACAAGAATTCATAGCCGCTCTTCTCCAAGCAGTAAAGATAATCAGAGCCTGCTGGTTTTCGGTGGTTTGAAATGAGCAATTGTTGCCTACCATGAAGATTTTTCATTAAGGCCACAGACTTTAGATTGGAATTTGGAAAGACTGAAGTTGCGATTTTGTTGTTGCTGACTAATGAAAATACCAAAAGAATCTTAGGGCTTTGCTCATGTCTTCTGATTAAGTAGAAAGGAATGAAGGAAGTTGCCTCTTTCATTGTGGACTGGTGTCAGGCTCTTTCTTGTTACTTTACTGAATATTCAACTTTTTCCTTCAAAAGTGTACTTTTTTAATAAAAATTTTAAAATAATCTAAAATGAGCTGACTTTCCTTGCCACGTATCTACATTTATATGAGAATAGTCTAACTTCTCCTGAGTAAAACAGAAATATATATTGGCTCCAGATTCAATATTTTTAGTGTTGTATGTAGTGCTCTTATGTGTCCTTAAAACTTCCCTAACAAGGGATCGTTGCCTTTAGCTACGAAATATCTGAGATAAATATTGATCTTTTGTATGCCATTTATGTTATCATTAAAGAGAAATGTTTTCTTTCTCCTCAGGTTACATTATAACTCTGAGTATTTCGTTACATCTCCCCAATTAGCTGTGTGGAGCTGCTTAATTGGATATGAATGTTTTTGTTCTGAGAAATATTCATTTATTTATTTTTTGCCTGTAGACCTTGTGCGGGCTTTTGTGACAGTGCAGTGAACACATGCATCCATATTTTTCCGTGCGTGCTTGTGTGTGAAGAAGTGTGTGTTGTGGGTGATGCTGACTTCCTGAGGCTGATCACCACTTTCTTCCCAGTGTCTTGTTTTTGAACGTCTCTCCGTGCCTCTGTGGAAGTTGTGTGGGCACCCTCTGGATTGCCTCACTGCCGAAGCATGCCGGACCCTGTTATCCAGCTATCCATCTGTGTTATTGATTTTTTTTTTCTTTTCTTTTTTTCCCCTCCTCTTTGTAGAGTTTCATCTTTCCTCCACTTTTTTTGTGGAGCGATGGAGAGGGAGGGGGTGTCAGAGGGAGAGGAGGGGCCGGTGAGGGGGCAGAGCAGAGATCTGAAAGCTTGTGGAAGAGGGGGGTTGGGGGTTTGGGGGGGGTTGGGGGGATGGAGCGTTGGAGCAGCGGTGGGGCTTCTGAGCGTAGGGGTGTGAGAGGTTGGGGGAGGCAGGAGGGGGCTCGCCCCGGACTATGGATGAGCAGAGCGAGCCACTCTTGAAGTGCTGGTGCTTTTCTCTCTCCTGGTTTCTGTCCATTCTCATGGGAGCCCCCCCCCCCCCCCCCCCCCCCCCCCATCCTGCTCCGAGGCGCCTCTGGTACACACGCTCCACTTGCCACCCCCCCGCTCTTCCTCCACCTCCTCCTGCCTCCCGCTCCGTCCGCCTGCCTGCCGTCTTAGCTTCCCGGGGGGCCCGGGCAGTGCTGGCGGCACAGCTGTGATTTGCAGGAGATTTGTCTAAGTGAGAAGCAATTAGTGCGCCTAAGCACTGCTAATGTATGCATGCCAGAGCCGACGCCGTCGCCTCTCCCGCCTGGCGTTGCCAAAGACCACGGATAAGCACTGTCAATCTCTCCTTCTCTTGTTCAGCTGTCATCTACTTCACAATGCCTCTCGCATGACCCCGTCCTGTCTGATGTATGACAAGTAGCGGCTAACCGATATTTCTGAAGTTTGTGGTAGCATTTTATTTTTTTACAACCCTACAGGGCCAAGTACTAAAGAGCGCGTTCTCCAAAACCGGACGGTGGGAATTTTCCTGACTTGAAGTTTCTTTTGACCCTAATTTTTCTGCCTATGTTTCCACTGTGGATCCGAAGGAGGCCTGAGCAACCCTGCAACTAAAAAGTCTGGAAATGATAGTGAGGCATTATTTGATCGCAGTAATCCTTCCACACACGAGTGTCGCACACACTCAGTTGAACGCACACACGTCGCACACACATCACAAACACATGCACGTCAAAGTGGAACAGTGGTGGGTGGTAGGATTCCCTTTGAAACCTGCGGTGTAGAAAAGCTTGTTTTCGGCCAGCATGCATGAGGGACGTTCTGCATGGGGTGACTCCCAAAGTACTTGAAGATGAACTTTGCCCTTTTCTGCACGTTCACTCTCCCTTACCCAGACAAAAACAAGATTAAGTCCGCTCATCCTTACAGTGCGCTCACTGCTTTCCAAGTGGGAGCCAACATGGGCCGTGGGTGGTTTTGAAGCGAAGTTCTCGTTAATTAAAGATAGGCTAATTACTGGCGCTTCTCAGCTTGGCTTTTGGGGTGCTGATAAGAGGATAATCCTGGAGAGAAAGGCGGAGATTGAAGTGGTCCTGGGTAGACCAGGCCTCCTGCTCGACTGGGCCGGAAGAAAACACAGCCCCGTCTCTCCAGCCCCCTGTTCTTCCTCTGCCTCTTTAAAGAGCATGCCCAGCATTCAGAGTATAGAATATTCAAGCAGGCAGCACTTCAGCAGGAGGAAGCCTACATAAAGGGCTCACAGCCATTGGCCGTCCCTTGTTATTTTGATGGATTCTGTCTTTAAGCCTACCAGCTTAGCTGAATTTGGCATAAAAAGCATAACTGTGTGTTTTAGTAAGGGGCTTTTTAAAAAAAAAAAAAAAAAAAAAAAAGATTTTTTGTTGTTATTCCTGCCTTGAAATTCCTCTGTCACTTTCTTGTCCTTCCTGTGAGAATCGTAGAGCTTCATCCCTCTCATTTAGCGATTTAATGGTTTTCCTGAAACATGGGCAATGTAAAAGTCTTATTTCAACACTTGTTTGTAGTTGGTAAGAAGCTCATCTCATCGGATGAACAAACGCACACACGGATCCAACAATGTAAATAAACACATTTACAGTCCACCTCACGCCCACGCGAGTGGATGACCTAACTGTCCTTCCCATTTCTCTAACCCATATTTTGTCGTCGGGAGTTAGCTATTAGTTGTTGCTGGGCTCTTCCCATATGCTGGGCCTCCACAGATCTATAATTCAGAGGTGGCAGATGTCTGCATGCATAATTCATTAGCGTCGTTCCATACCGGGCTAGCAAGCTAGCTAGCAAAAGAACCAACACAAGGTCCTTGCCTATAGAGGATCTGCTCCATGCCGACCTGAAGGGGCCGCTTTCCCTGCAACTAGTCCTTGCAGATGTGTCACAGACTTTGTAGGCAGATGGATTTTGGAAGCATCTTGGGATTCGGAGCGGACATCAGTGTTTTGGTGATTATCATAAAACAGGAATTTTTCTCCTTAATGAACTATTGAATGGTGTTTATATGCCAATGCGAGGCCTTATGTGGGAAATATCAGACTGTGCTGCTTTTTGGTACTTTATACAAAGTAAAACTCCTGCAATCACTGCACTCTTAAGCAGCAAAGCCAACATACAAATCCTCACCATAAATAAAAGCTAAAGCGCTAACAGTGGGGCATTTCTTACAAACTTCTTTTAATGCTATAGTAAAAGTGGCTGAATATCAGTTTATTAAAGCTCTGGTGATGGAAAAATCCCAGATAAACACACATTAAAGCTAAGCTTTTTGTGTTGCTCAACACACGGAAGTGAGAAAATGTGTCTAAAATTCCTCATTTAGTCCTCTTTCCTGTAGAGTTGTGTAACACAGGGTGGATAATAGGTGCTTTGCAGCAGAGGAAGAGTTAGATTTTGTGTGCGTGTGTGCTAGAGAATGAAGGGTCTATACTGCAAACGACACCTACATACCTGGAGAGACATCAACACTGTGTGCCGATACAAGGAGTGGGAGATAAAAACACACACAGGCACCCAAGATCACAAGCTGCCGCCAGCGCCGAGCCTGGCCGGCGCTGAACCGGCAACTCGATACCTCCTCCGGAGCCCTGCGGAGGGGGAGAGTGGGTGTGGGAGAGAAGCTTCCATAAAGTCTGGTCGGCCGTAACCTGAGATCTCCGCAGACAGTCACGGTGCCTCGCTGTCATGCATGGGGGAGTGTGTGCCTGTGCGCGTGCTTTGAGGTGAGCTTGGTGACATGCTGCCACATGCTTGTTATGGCTCTTGGGACTTGGCCCTTGCGCATATGGATATTACAGAAACTTGTATGCAAAGACCACTGTGATTTCTGATGATAAATGTATGAATTTCTTTTTTTTTTTTTTTTTTTTATTTTCAATAACGATCCTTCTCCTTGAAATTGATACAGATCATCAGAGGAAGGGATCTATATAGTTGAGCCGTTTTTTCCCTTGGGCCTTCTGTTTTTATTCTTCGCCATCAATGAGCCTTCAGTGTGACCAAAAACAAGTCAGCGAGCAGAAAACGGCAGTCGCCCGCCATGTTGCTTGCTAATTTAGCCCGGGAACTGGCTTTTGCACATGCGATTGCAGCACGTGTGGTTTTTGAGGGAATTTTTGGTGGATGTGAAATAGGGGGAGGGGGGGCGGGATTTGCTTGTCTTTGGACTGGCAGAGGGACAGGAGCCCTTTGTGCGGCTGCAGTGGGAGAGGAGGTTAACTGAGCCACAGCAGGGCCAAGATGTTGCCTGGGATATTGACAGGTTGGAACCTGAGGGCTCCTGCAGGATAGGAGCACACTGCCAGAGGCTTGGTTACCACCACCGCCTGCCTGCCTCAGAGGGAGGGAGGGATGAAGGAGGCAGGGAGGGCGATCTGGAAACAGTGGGAAAAGAGAAGAATCTGAGATTTCGTGCTTCAGAATAGCATAGTTGAGGATTGCGGAAGGGGTATGGCTTTGGAATAAAAATGAAAGGTGATTTTTACATTTTTGAATTTTTTTGTTTTTCCCCCTGTGTCATTAAAATGTTAATGCCCGGATCTTGGCAGGTCTATTTACCTGGGGGGTAAATGATTTGGGGAGTGGGGGGTAATATTGTAGATATTTTAACACTGCCGGTTTATATGATCAATTAAGTAACTTGTTTTTTTGTAAATAACCAACATGGCTCCGCTTTTCTGCTTTCACTTAGAAAGCTGAGCTAAGATGAGTATATGGTCTGTGCAGTTCAGGGTCACTTACCATGGTAACGGAGGGCTAGGTCAGAAGGTGATTGGCTTAGCTGAGGAGGGCGCTGGCGGCTGTTTGTTGATTCTTTGATAAGGACGACCTACCCCTGACCTCCACACAGATCAATACGGCTTCTTAAACTTTCATTTGTCCTCGTTTTGCTCACGCTCGCCCCAAATTGGGTTAAATTCAAGTGGGGATTTTTCTCTCTAAGAAAATATCTCTTCAGTTCAGATTTGGTTCCAATGGATTAATAAGGAAAATTGATTGTAATTAAAAAAAACAAAACATAACTGTTATTGAATTGTGTAATCGAATTGTGTAGAATTACTGTATCTGTAAGGGACATTTGAGATGAATTAGACTCTAGTCTGGTCTGCGTTACAGTAGGTGAGTTTCCAGTCGCACTATGATTTCAGAGAATAATCACTTATGTTTAGAGAGAATTTGTGCAGGGAGTCCCTCCAACGCAGGAAAGCCTTTTAGAAGCTCTTTCCTGTCTGTTTAGCTCCTCTTCGTTGCACTTTCGTGTCCTCCCCCATTCTCACCCCCTCATTCTCACTTTCACTACCTGTAATCCCCAGTGTCACAGGTTACGGCGTTCCAACGCAGAGCAGCAGGTCTGTGTGGGTGCTTGTTTCTTTTTTTTATTCTTTTTTAGGGGGGGATGCCTTATATGTATTTCTCCATTCTGGGGTCACCCTTTTCCACCGCCCCACGCAGGGAATCGCCTTGCTGAAAGGCGTTTTGGTTCATTTAGTGGGCAGTTCTGAAACTTCCACAGTGACATGAAATGTTGCACTGTCATTTCCAAATCCACCAACTGCAGGCCCTGGTACAGTATGTATTTTCAGAGCATCCTCCTTACATCCTCCTTACTGTATTGGACTTAAGCTCCAGCACTGCTAATAATTGGAGCTGGCAGGAAATCTCCTCTGTCCTGCTCTGGTACAATTATCAGTGGCAGTACACATCATTGACACAGTGACATCATAACTTTTGCTTGCCCTGGATTTTTGTCCCTACAACATGTTTTCATATCAGCCTCTCATTCATGCTTTACATTCCTAATTTAACAAGTCGGAATGTGTTGTACATTCAGTCGTGGTTCTTTACTTGTAAAATTACGAGAATATTCACATGGAAATGGCTGCTGTTTTTCTTAGAAAACAGGAACTGACATTGATTTTGTGATTTGAGATTCACTCGCTTCCCTGTTGATATTTACTGGCATCAGAAATGACATTTATTTGTGAAAGCACAGTCTATTCATGTGTTTCTTGCTAAGATGTCATTACCCCCACTTAATGTTATTTTTCATCTGCGACATTCTGTGAATCCATTTTAGAAGCGTTACTGCCTGAATGATATCGGAGGCCTCAGCCTCTTCTGGTCCGTTTTAAATATACAGATGATGAATGATAGTCCATTTGGGTGTGTATGAGTTGCAGTATATCACCTCTGGAGAGTTAAGCTGTCATAGTCTTGGGAGGGCTGTGTCGTGGCCCTGGCTGCGTGGAGCGGCAGCACAGGAAACGCGTCAAAGCGCTGAGAGCTAACTGGAACCAGATGTTTGAGGCTACCGGCCGGGGGATTCTCGCTGTGGAACAACAGCGTCAGCGGGGGAAGTTCACTTCCCCTGACTGCCTTGCTGTCTTCTGTCTGTCTGTCTGTATCTCTGATCTTTTGTCTTTGGGTTTGTTTGCCTATTGGTCGGTCTGCTAATCTACTCGAGGGAAGTTGAAGAAAATGCACAAGAGGAAAAGGAAATTGATTTTAGTCATCGCTTCGTGAATATCCTGCCGAGCTGCACAGATGACACTTTTTCCTTTGATGCTCCTCGTGGAACCCAAAACGGAGAAAAGAGGAAAGGAGCTATTATTTTCAAAGATTTGTGATGGATGGTGCAACAGTCAGTAAAAATCAGACCCAACATCAGATTTTTTTCTACTTGTTCTACTGGCCTGTCTTTCATAGTGGGAGATTGAGTTGGCCTCCTTTCTGTGCCTGGGAGCATCGCCTGGCCTCCTCCGCTTCACTGCCCCCTGACTCTGTCTCGCATATACTGTACCAACATGTGCGTTTCGGCACACAGACGCACGCACAGACACACACCGATTCACTCATGCACAGCAATCATGCATGCTACATGCACATTTATGACGAGCCATTCACTGATGATGCTGTATGTGCAAGATCCCAGCTGAGCCTCCAGTCTACCCGGGGCAGCTGAAACTTTGCCTTGGTCTTGGCCCGGTCCCCTTTGCTATGACTGGATCCCTTAATGCATGCCACAAGGCAACAACAACAACAACCCACAACCACACACCGTCCTACAGGGACGAGGGCTCTGTGACATAAACTTCCAACTCTTAAAAACACGAATAATGATCACCAATTTGTGGCATTTTGCGACAGGGGAGAAGTTGCATAAACACAAAACAATTTTTGTGTGTAAACACAAGTCCATGAATGGCAGTAAGACAAATATTCCATCAGTGTTTGGTCAGAGCTGTTTTGTTGGCTGCTTGGAGGTGAATTGACAGCCTGAAGGTCCTGCATAGCTCTGGGTAAGAGCAGCTTTCAGCAGGCTGTTAGTCTTATCATCACGTGCACACGCTCGCACACACACACACACACGCGAAGGCTGTCCCCTCTGACCTCGGCCATTTCCTGCCCCTGGCTGATCTATTGGCTGATGCCTGCCCTGTGACTGTAGAGTGAAAGGAAAAAAAGCAGAGGGGAACAAGTGTGTGTTTGTGTGTGTGTGTTCGTGGCCTGTCCCAGTGAATCGATATCCGTCTCGTATCCGTGAGCTGTGCCTGACCCCTGGCCGACCTTGCTCGGCGTTGGCAGTTTGAGGTTTTTTTTTTTCTTCTTCTTTTTCTTGTTGTTGTTAGGGTCTGAAAATGTGAGAGGCACATTGAGTTTTACCCCATCACTAATAAAGGTCTGGAGTGGCCAGGGAGTGTGAAAAGTCCCGATTTAACAGCGACAGTCTGAGAACTCGCCAATAACTGATGTGATGAATAGTGAAAAAAGAGAAAATGCTTCTTGTAGCTGCACATGATTTCCCAGTTCCTTATAGAAGAGTCAATACACAACAATTAGCTATATCTATCAACAGCATTTCTGTTCAGCGGCTGTTTTTTTTTTTTTTTAACGGAAGCAGCCGGATCATCAGCCCCTGCCTGGAAAAGAATGTTCTATTTTTGTTGTCGACGACCCTGTTGTGCTTATGGCTGAAATACTAAGTGTCCCAGTTAGTGTGTGCGAGAATGCACAGAGACGTGCACGTGTCTATATTTTCGAGACGTACATAGAACTTGCCTTGACGTCAGCTTGCTAGTTGGACTCAGCCTTGCGTGTTGCTGTGTGCTGATAGAGGCTCCGGCTCCCGGGCTAAGCAGGGCTACGGGTGCTAGCAGCCGCCGGCACTAATTGAACCCTGGCGCGAAGGTGAGGGGGGAGGAGGCGGCTGTCAGCTAGAGAGGGAAAAAGAGGGGGGGAAAAAAAGAAGGAAGAAAAAAAATAATATAGTGAGGGCGAAGTGCCCCTGGGAGGTTGGGTCCCTGCCTGCCTGCCTGCCTTTCCTTTTCCAGCTCCTTCCCCCCTCCCCGTCTAAATAGCCGTGCCGGCGCTCCAGGGCTTCCTGTGCCTTATCTGCTGATAATTGGGCACTGGAGCTCCACAGCTCGCTTATGAAATATAGATTCCTGACGGAGGGGAAGGATTGGGGAGGAGGTAAGGTGGTGGAGGGAGTGTGCAGGCAGAGAAAAGCCCCTGGTCGTATCAGTGAGCATAGAGCCTTGTGGGCTCTGCAGTGTTGCTCTGGCTCATTTAGCAAACACAGCCCAAATAGTTAGGGAGAAAGCCTCTCTGTGGAGCAGCCCGCACCGTCTCACACAATTGTAAGACAATGCTTTGTTCCTATTTTTCGTGGTACCTACAGGGTTTTAGGAACAATAAAATGCAGAGGCGATTGCTTGTTGTGTCATTAATGTCAGAGCGAGTAAAAGCTACGACATTTCTGCTGGTAATTATCATATGTTACTAAATAACTGTCATCTTAGTTCGAATTATTTCAGAAATACTCTTCTGAGAGTGATCGTTAGCACTGGAACGCTGTTTTTCGTGTCCTGATGATGAGGCTGTGTCATCCCTGTTTGTAAATGAGGGTTTCCTCCTGGCATGTTAAGGTGCTATGTGCAGTCTCATGGGGTAAAATTATTTAACAACAACACGGCCACCATATTCCTGAGACGGAGCACCTTTTTTGCATTATACATAAAACATGTTCCTCCAGCTCATCGCTGCATCTTGAAATGAGTTTAAAAACAAACATTCTCCTACTATATGTACCAATTGGTCAGTTCATATTCTGGTTAGCTGGCAAGCAACTAGTTTAATGAACTGGCTGCTGTAATGAACATGAGCTTGGATCGTAATAGAATGATCTTTCTGAAATCCAAATAAACATATTGTGTTTACGTTGGCATGTCGCTGAAAATGGAGAAAGCTGTATAAACCAGCACCTTTGACGGTTTTTTATTTCCTTAAAACTCCTTTCTGTAAGACACACAATGACCATGGTGAGTATTGCATTTGTCTTGCCATGGTCTTTGTTTTATTTTGCTCTGGCAATGTGGCTATGTTGGTAAATAGGAAATGTGAATCCCTACACCATGGCCCAAACTAATTCATTTCAATTACAATTAGCATTGAGGCCCAGCGGCTGATTTATAGCCTTGTTTTCCTTCCCGTGTGCTCCCCGCACATTAATCACCTCCTGGCCGGCCCATTTGATCCTCTGTTCATCTACCTGCCAAGGCAGCAGCCTTGCTGTGCAGTCCTGGATCCATTCCCCGTCTCCTCCCCCTTGATCTCACGTCTTCTTTTTCTCTGACTACAGGGAGCTGTGGGGTCCTTAACGTGCACCTGATGCAGACCAGTGAGCGGTCCTGCATGTGACTTGAAGCTGGGATGTCTGATCAGGTGATCATTTACCGTGCGCTGTGAGCAGATGCTCCTGGGGAAAAATCCATGAGATGTTGTGGTTTGATCTCAGTATGTTATTATAAGATTTTCTTGAATTTAAGCCTAAGGAATGCAGGATTTTTGAGGCGTTTGCTAACACACATGAAGGATGCACATAAATCTCATGCTACCAACTGAATTACGCTCACGTTACAGGATGGACATGCCCATTACATATTTATGACTGCTGGGAATGTGCTTATAGCAAAATATTGAAGTTTTAGGTTTGATAAGGACGTTGTGTTAAAATCACCAAACCCCCTTTCCTTCCTGACATTTGGTTACACCAGTCTGGAAATACCAGGCCTTCTTTGGATAGTCTGGAAACTGAAACAGAGCAATGTCTGTCCAGTCCTCTTGTGCTACGTTGGAGGCTGAGTCATCTACAGCCAGATGTTTCCGCTGGGATAGTGTCCCAATTCCTGGTGGCAGTCTTCATTTTGTTTATACTGCTGTGTCCATGGCACTGTGGATCTGGCAGCAGCTCACTTGCTTTCAAAGAAGGTTCCTGCTCTTTCATCCTCTGACGTTGTACCTCAAAGGCCCGGGGTTTGTGTGGGGTGCTTTTGGGTGGTGATAGTGACCACAGCAAGTGGTACCTCTGTGGAAAGCCTGGACACTCAGAATACCAACTAAAACGAAGGATGATGTGCTGCTCTGGACCGACAGTGCCCTGACTGGAGGTGGTATGGGAAGAGGAATTTTCTGATAATTTGTTGGTAGTTAAATTCATTTCTCTTTCTACGTGCTGACTATTCAGCAATAATATTTGTCCATAATGTAACTCCAATTGGAAGCTTTTCACATAAACCTGTTGTGTGGAAATAATGACAAACAGATGTCATTGTTACACCATTACACACTGTAAGTACATTCAGTAGTACAGCAACAGCCATTGTAGTAACAACCATTGTTATTAAAAAAAGAAGAGTTTTTTCAAATACTTAATTTCATGTCCGTCCTACAATGGAAAAGCTGCACTGTTTTACCAGAGGACAACATTGCAAAGATAAAATCCTTTTACAGGATCTGTTGTTAATTATTGTACAATTAATGTTCCATTTCTAAAGGTTGTTAGAATATAAGCAGATTTTTTTCCAGTGTATTGATGATTTTAAACTTCGTCTATTGGCAAGTGAGAGACTCTTGGTGTGATGTCAAACACAGAACACATGTAGAAGGACCTTCATGTTCTGCAACCATGCCAAGAAGCTTGTATGGTTTCTGTCTTCATTAAGCTAATGAGCTAAATCTATCTTTACTTGATTGTATTTATTAATCATAGTAGGCCCGCCACTGTTGATTTTGAAACTCTAAATATTACATAAACTATCAGTTTTATTACTTTTTCCCTGGAATTTACCACAACATTTTAGCAATAACCAATTTAAAAGTCAATAAACCATGGCAGCCTCCCACCTGTGCAGCTCTATGTGTCCATCTGAATCCCTGACCTCTAACCCTCCCGGAAGATGACCGCAGAGAGCCCACATTTACCTTATTAATGACAAACCCATATTCATTAGCTGGGCACTTGATGGCTTCATGTAAAGTGGAAATGAGTAATTAATATTTGATTAAGTTCCCTACTTTGCAACAACCCATCAAGCCCTCAGTTCTGAATGTTAATAAGCATTAATAAATTAATGTAGACTGAGATGCTCTGTAGCTTTTTACAGAAGCGTGTCCGGTTTGTGGGATTTTGTCTGATTATTGTCAAATCAAGACACACCAAAATATCTTTGTTTCTTTTTAGTTCCTTTTTTATTTCCTTTATAAACACTTGTATATTTTCACTGAATCATCAATTCACTTTTAAAATCTGAGCTTTTCTGCTGCTTGGGACTCCATCTGTGAACCAACAGGAAGGCAGTGAGACCCATCAATTTAGAGGGTTTTAGTTTTTATATATAGAAAATAAGGTAATGTTTTCTTACCTGTGCTGGCCACAGGTCTAAACAACATCACAGTCAAAATGAGTGACCTTACCTCTGCTATGCCCTTCTGATGAATCACTCATTTAGGCCCAATTCTTCTCCAAACTGAACTGAGTAAATGCTTATCAACAGGTCCGGATCGTTTCCACAAAGGTGATGAATGAATAAAGGGATTTGAAACCTCACTTACCAACTCAAGCAGTGCATCAGCAGTACTTAAGGCTCCCTAAAATAATATCTGAACCATTTTCTGCTTCTCTACATAGATTACATTATCATCTTTTCCCATAAGTAAGATCTCATCTTTTCCCACATTCAGCGGGCCCTCAGCCTCATTGTCAAAGAAGAAAAGCGTTGGTTTCATGTCATCACTGTGAGTGCCACTGGCTACATTTTTCAACAGAAAAGATCAGAGGCGACCCTAAAAGGTCATGGTGGTTGCACCGTGGCCAACACCTGCAAGGGAAATACAGCCTCCTCCAAGGTTCTTGGAGGTCCTCTCAAGGATTTGCCCAGTTGGGCTTCTATTTTCACTGCACACATCCATCCTGCCTCAAGCCAACCCCTCAAAACAGTTCATTGTTTTGGTGGATGCTTTCACTTACAAGTTGGAGCAGTGTTCTTGGTATTTTTTAATCTGAATGCAAATCTTAACCCTATTTTTTTGTCTCTTGGCATTATTAAATCCTTGAGATTATTATTTTTTTTGTATTTTGACCCATAAATGTATGCAACGTTGAAGTATGATTCTGTATCGGTTCACTCCCAATACCATTGTCCTTCTTTCCCGTGTCGTCTCCTCTCCTACATACTTAGATTATTTATTTAATGTAAAGTCTTCAATGAGATCACAAGTACTGCAGTGAGGGCGCTCTGCCTGTCTCACCTTTCATTCTGATGTTAACCTTTTGGATTGGTCAAACCCAGGTTACAAATGCAATCTGGTGCTAAAATAGCTTTAGCCTGCAGTATTCTTGTAGTTTAAAACTAGCCATACCATGCTGGAGGCAGCTCTTGGTTAATTGCTCTGTGTTATCATCTTTGTATTCAATCCAAAACTTGACCCAAGAAAATGTGAAAAATGAAAACCGGTGTCATACTTGTCACAGTGTGAGTGTGTCGTATCCTGCTCTGTCTCACAACACAGATTTGAATCCTCAAAGAGTTAAATGTTTTGCAATGTGCCAGATGTCCAAGGTTGTGCACATCTGGTTTGATTTTATTCTGGGAAGTGATGCTTTCACTTGACCCCTGTGAGACCTTGGCAGCCTCCCCTCTTTAACACCTGGATGCTGAGTGAGAAGGATCAGTCTCACCCCCTTCCACACAGGAAGTAAGCTTTCCCTGTCTACAAACAGTACAGGAATCTGTAGGATAAGCAGAGAGAAGTGTGTAGGGAGGTAACGCGCAAGTATAGGTGACAGTCAATATTACTTCTTTCCCTTGAAGTATTTTTGAGGAATTGAACATGTCTCTTATAGCCGATCATGTCCTGCAAGGTAGCGTAACAACAAACTGAAGCTTATTTGCGGAAAATTAAAAGGTTGTGTAGAATTTTCTCCAATTCGGTCAAAACGAGCAAACAAAAACTAGTCAGATTGTATTATGTGATCCTGCTACTCCTTATAGAGTCCATTTTGTATGCATATTTCATCAGTGCATGTCATTCACTTAAATAACAAGTTCAATATTACTCTTTTTTTATTTAATTTTTTTTTAGGGGACTTATTACAGAATCAGCCAGTGCATACAAAAGCTTTCCTTCTCTGCTCCTGTTTCTCACCCCCACACATTGACAAACACATGAACATGAAGACAGGCATCACACACACAGAATAATCTGGGAGGGAGTGCTGTATTGGGTTTTCTTTAGGAAGTGCAGCTCCTCCAAAGCTCTGGTCAGATGAAAGGCGAAGAGTTGTATCGATCGGCCCAGAGCGGGGGGTGGTGAAGGAAGCGTTGAGTGTGTGTGTTCTGGTAGAGGTTGGCGGGGGGGCAGAGCCTGCGCCTGTGTGTGTCTGCAAGATGCAGGGCTGCCAGCCAGGCGCGGAGCAAAAGGCCAGAGGGGCATGGGGGCTGTGAGGGGAGGGCAGTGAGTTGTCGCAGTGGCCCCGTGGTTCCACCGTAACCCCCTGGCCTCTCAGTGGAGAATGTACAGCTCGCGCACACAAACATGCTCGCATGCGCACACATTTCCAACACCAGTCGGCTGTTGTTGATGAGAGCTGTCAGAGAATGAAGCAACATGGCTACGAGCAAGAGAGAGCAGTGTGGAAAGCGCACAGAAACATCCAGTCATATCGTCTTGTGCATGGCCTAGTGCAGAGGCTCATTTCAAATGTTCAGTATTTAGGCAGATGTAAGATGGATCCTTTGATTACAAACATTGATATATTTCGTATACTGCCAGCTAACCAGCTATAGAAAAAATCAAACAGTTAAGGAGCCAGAACTTTCCGGATGGAGATTTTCAGCTAAATCTAGTCATACTTTTGTTTAACATTATTAATATGACCTCCCATTGAAGGCAGACATTATCCCATTACTACTGCTACATTTAACCACGGTACAACTTAAATAATAAAAGTATCAGAAACACATGCAAAATTTGCATTGAGACATTTTGTCATATGTTGACAGTCGAACACCAAATCTACATAGAAATACTTAAAAGATTCTGTTCTCTTGGTAACTTTAGTCTTACTTGTTACAGGTTGTTGTTCTATTTAACATAGAAGTCTATGTTTAATGTTTTAGGAATTTATCTATAAAGGTCTTTATGTAGGCATCTAGGTCAGATGGTTATCTATGGCGTCTATAAATTCTGCCCTCTCCGTCTTATCAGATTCATTTGAGCTAATACATGACCATATGCAGACTTGGGTTAGGTGTACCCGACCCCGTGTGCTTTGTGCCCCCGGGGGAGAGATCGGCCTGGGCGGCTCGCTAATTGAAATGTGTTGGCGACTCATTGACGTCTCGGCTCCGGTTTCAGGGCTATTTCGAACCGCAGTGCTGATTGCTGGTTTCACATCACACAGGGCAAAAAAATCAATAGTAGCTGGGAAAGCTAGGGTTTATTCTTTGCGAGCAGACATTAATGCTTTGCAGAGGAGGGTTTGATATTTATCATTTGTCATTTCGTCTCTGCAGATCTGCCTGAATTTTAAAATACATCTAAACTAGGAAGACTGATGGCTGACACCGTCGGTTCTGACGCTTTGAGGAGATCGACAAAAAGTAAAGTAGCTTGAAAGTGCAGATTAAGGCCGGTTTTCAAGGCCAAGACACTTTCCATGGAAACTCCAACTTTGTTTTTTTTCTTCTAAATCTTTGCTAGTTTTTTTGCTGAAACGTGTTGACCTCTTGGGAGCACCAAATTGGTCTTGTAAAGAAAAAGTGGCATCTGTAATTTACACATTTCACATTTCTAAAAGCACAATCTTTGGCCATCTTCCAAGATGATTATAGACCAATGCGTTTTTTAATACACTTTACTGGACAGACGATGGCTATTTTAGCGTTCTGGATCAAAGGTATTATTTCACGCCCAAAAAGCTCCGGGGTGTATGGCTCTGATTCTTTTTATTTAACTTGGCGATCCCAAAACAATGTCTTCCCTTGGTGTAGAGGTAATCATTGCCATTGTTTTCATCTTTAGTTGCATTCCAGAGGTTTAATTTGGTCGTAAATTATGGTCATATATGGCACTGCCCATATCTCTGTGTTCTGTGCATATTGCATTGTTTGAAATCACTAAGTCAGATCTCTTGAAGGCTAATGTAGCCTACTATCTGGGCTTTGGCTGCTGGCACCGCTACCCTTCAAACACAGAGTGAGCCCTTTGAAAAATGGATAGCGGAAGAGATAAGGAATAATTTATGTTCCTATCACTGCCTCGCACAAATATGGTGGGGAATACTGTGCCAATAACTCCCACAAACTCAGAGAGGCACGCTATCTTTTACTGCACAAATTATTAACGGCGCTCGGGAGGAAGGGGAGCCGCTGTGCATTTTTTGCAAGATAGACCTGGCTCACTGCTCGTCGAAGCTTGGAGTTCACCACAGAGCTTTACAATCAAAGATAAGGATTCATGAACTGGGTGGGTTTGAATACAAAACTGGGCAAAAGATGACGTTGAGTCTTAACTTCTACAGTTTTCATTAACACCTCAGTCTGTAAAAGTTTCATTTAGACCAGAAGAGAGACCGAAACCATCGTTTTATGCGTGTGTGTGTGTGTGTGTGTGTTTGGGGCGCTGTGTGTTTGTGCCTGCACAGGGGATAGAGGGAGGAGGGGTGGGTGTCCAAAGGGGAGTACTGAAGGAGGATACTCGGGGTCGGGTGTCCGCTCGCCTCTGTCGGCTGGCGTTGACAGCTACAGACGCTGGTCTAAAATGAGAATCCTCTTGGGCCGCCTGCCTGCCCATCCAGCAAGAAAATAAATCCCATGTGGAAGAGCCGCCGTGTGGGATCAGAGACAGCCGCCTGACCCCCCAGATCCACTTGGGGAGGCCAAGGGCAGCAGCACGACAGCATAACCCCTCCTCCCTACGCTTCTCCTCCCTTCTGGTTTAATGTTACGCTGCTGGCTAGCCAGCTCAGAGTTTATGGAGCTACTGGACTATGCTTAGGGGATTAGTTAATTTTCACAAAGATTTTTAGGCTCACTTGCTCAAGGCCTCATAGCAGACATGTCCCTCTGAGCCTGCAGGCCCATACACTGTTAGAAATGTTTTCAAACTGAAGGTCAAGGGGGAGCACACAGTGGCCAACAACACCAACTGATGAGCAATTAGAGACACGCGCTTTGAAAATTTTTATTTTTTAAAATGTATTGCAGTTTAGCACCAGCAGCAGATGGATGAAGCCGAAATGCCAAATTTAGTGCTCTTCTTAGACCCTTGTCAGAAATTCAGCTCTTCAATCCATATATTCCCCCCTTCTTATTAGTAATGTTTCTCCATGTCTGCTAACATGGTGCACTCAAGGCCGAGAGTCTCTGTCCCCTGAAACGTTTTCTTATATTGAATTCCACAAATTCCAACTTTTGAGAGCTAAACTCCCACCAGGACCCCTGAGAAGGTTCCATGCTTAGAATAAAAGAAAATGGGTCAGCAAAGGCAACAATATTTTAAATTAGCTAACATGCCCAACAAAAGCCACGACCAAAGTTTGTTCTGCCGGAGGAATTTTAATTCAGAGGATGAAATGGAGCTCCATGAGTAGGGATCAAAGGGATTTCTACTATCTGGCATACGGTGGACGTTTTATCAGAGCTCAGGTATGTGATAATTTGGTTGTCACATTTTTTAGTAACACAGTATCAGTGGGAATGACTTGCTTTTACAGCTTGTTACCAGCTGCTTTGTACTGGCATTTTACAGCTTTTAGGACCAGCATTGCCTGACAAAAAGTTAAAGATTTCTGTACAGATATTTTTGCCTTTGACACATTATTAGAAGTCTGCCTTTATTATATGCGTCCCAATGCCCTGTCAGTAGTCGTCATGTAAAATAGATTGATTCCCCCCTTGTATTCGAACTCAAAAGTGTTGAAAGCAACACTGGAGACGTTACCGGAAGACATTACTGTACGCCAAGATGAGGAAGGCCAGAGCAGTTGAAATATGAGACTAAAACATGGTCTTTTCTGTTATTGGCACAGATTTCATTACAATCCAAACAGATTAACTCTGCCGTCAGTCATCGGCAGCTAAAGGTAAACATTTTAATAGTTTAGAGAAGCAGCCACTTTACTGGTGACTGAACAGTTTCCCTCTGGGTAGGGCTTACGGCACTGTAGCATCCATTCATAAAGCAATCTTTGATAGCCTTTTAACCCTCCTCGGGTTTTTGGGAGTTTCTCTCCCAGCAGCCATTGGGAGCGTGGCAGGATACTCCCTGGACAAAGCGGACACTGTTGAACTCTAATTCAAATAGTTTATGGATAATGCAACACAGGTACAGTTTGACTGGCTTCTGAGCAAGTATTTGTGGAAGGGTGCAGTCCTTGTTCTACATTTTACAGCATGGTGGGAGGAGTGCAGCTGTCAATGAGCAAGGGCCGCTGTTTGTTTTCGGTGCTCTTAAAAGGAGAGCTCTCCCATCTATTAGTAGCAGTTGTCCCCAACTGCAATACAGCACATCACAGAGCTCTTTCCTGTTTGCTCCCAATGACACAGGTACGATATAGATCAGGAGGACGTCAGGAAAGCAAAGCCACAGGGCTTCAGCAGACTTGGCTCTGCTCCACAGTATTGGCCATTATCTTACCAAGGATGTTGCCTTTTAAAAGAATAGCCGGATCCTGTACCAGATTGGCTTTTAAAAATTCTTGCATTGAAATAGCGGCCAATTACAAAAACAAAATACAGGACCAGTCAAACGTTTTGTACACATCCTCATATTGAAACTGTATGGAAAAGTGTATCCAGTAAGCCCAAACTCTTGGCTGATACTGTATGATGCTAGTATCCACACTTTTGTAACAGGTCTGACAATATTCAAAACTATCATTTTTCATTTCCACAGAGCAAGCCGGAATATACAATAAAGGGCCATGCTTTCTTTAAGACCATTTCTGTTTACGAGCAGCCTGCAGGTGATTCATATCTGCGTTCTACCAAGCGACAAAAAGCAAGAATCAGTAGGTGTTGTTGTGAAGCTTTGTGCAGTGAAGGCACAGAAAATCGGCGTGGCCGTCGGTAGTTTTCTGTACACGCTAAGTCGTGCTTTGTAAGTGGTCAGAGCCCCCAACCAAGCTGCCACGGCCCCCCCAAGCCAAATTTGACTTTGGGGCCCTCTTATTCTGCCAATAATATGGATTAGATTGTGGAAGACCATGGAAACAGGCAAATTTGCAGACTTCTGGGGGGATGGGGGGGGTTTCATATTTGGCAAAATCAGCCGCTCCCACTGGCCTGCATGTCTTTAGCCATATGTGGTTTTCAATCTGAAATGGGGGCGCATTGTGTTCCAAGAGCAGCCTTGGGTTGACTTACATCACAGGTGATAATGCACTAAGCAGGATCCTGAATATCATCTGGGTCTGCTTAAAGTGACAAAATAAACCAATAGCCAAAGCACTCTACCATCGGTGAACAGTTCTGTACATTTTGTGCACGCTATTTGCTTTATTAATTTATTAATACTGATTAGATGCATGCTATTTATTGTGCTTTGTTTTGTATTTATTCATTTTTTTAACAGCCGCTGTGCACTGGCATTCCTCTCAAAGCATAGTCTGACTAATCTCATGTCCTGTTGCCATTTCAGTTTGTGTACCTTTTCTTAGATTTCACCCTTGCCCCCAAAGTGTTTCCAGTTGCTCAGATCTTACCAGAAAATGCTGTTGACATTGATGGGTCTAATCCGGACAAAGGTGTTTATCAGGTTGGGGTTTGGACATTTTCTGTGCATGTAAATTTAGCTGTTGATACACCATCAGTCTTCTTTTGTGTGGTCAGTGGGAACCAATGAAAACAGCAGATGCAAAACAAGGACATCGTCTTTCCAAGGATGAAGCACATTCTGTGTGAAAAGGGCAATCATTTTCTCAGGCACTTTGTCCTGGACAGACAGCTCTATGAAAACAACATGGAAATAATAGAATGTCCAAGAATCTTTTTTTTAATTTTTATTTAAGTGCGTTAGATGCAAAAATGAATTACCTTTACCGTGTAAAGGCAAATTTCAGAATCCAGATTTTTAGGCTATCCTATTTAAATTAATGGCAAATTTCAGAATCCAGATTTTTAGGCTATCCTATTTAAATGAATAATTGTTGACTCTTAGTCTTCAAATGATTTAAATTAAATCTTGAGTTGTTTTTGTTCTAAATCCTTTGTAATCTCTCATATTTCTATGGAGAAGTTGGTCAAGGCAACCTTTCAATAGAAATTCATGCTCTGCTTTAAATAGTTAATTACTCTCGGCGTGCAGTCTCCGGCGGCGTCTGGATGTGGATGTCAGTGGGGAGAGACGGAGACGCTTCTGTCTCTCTTCCTTTTTTCCAGCAGGGCCAGGCCTATATATTTTGCAGCTCATGTCTGAAAGGCTGGCTCCAAGCGCTAGGGGTGGGCTCTCGCTCTCTGATGGTTTTCCAGTGAGTATTTGTCAGGTCAGACTGTGCACCGCCCGGCGGTCTCCGCTCCTCTCCCCGGGTTATTTATTACCTCTCTCCCCCGCCGGCAGCGCTGCGGCTCCGGGGCCGCTGCCAACAACGGCGCAGAGGCGGGGGCCGCGGCGAGGGGGCTCCCGAGGTACGAGGAGGCCAAGGAATCGACGCAAATTGTACATTGGGGAAGAAGGGCATAAAGTTTTTAAGCCATCTGCTCATAACTAAGAAACAACATTTGATGTTTATGTCTTTTATAACGGTAGCAGGGCTGGTGACACTAAAAGGGAACCTTATTTTATTCAGTGTTATTTAGTTAATTCCTGTGTCAATGCATATATATATTTTTTTTTTTCTCTTTTTTTTCCTCTTGTTATTGTTCTTGCCGTTCTTACATTATTGTCCAGGTTGTGTGTCCCGCTGTCAAAGACCGACTTATCCGCTAAGTATTCCACTCACTAGATGATTCACAGAAAACAACTATAGACTTTTTAAAATACTTAAGTACCTAAGAATAGATTTAGAAATGTCTTCCAGACAACTTCAGATGCCCCTTTTTCCAAAGAAGTCTTGTCTTATGAATGAGGGCAAAAGACATTTGGGAACAATCATACATATTATATGTACTATAATACTGAAAGTGTCGACATGCACATCCAAATATATCAAAATGTAGACAAAATGTTAAATGGCTTAAAAAAGCAAGACTTCTAACATTCGTTTGTGTATCCGCCAGCAGCGGTGACGGACATTACCACAAAAATTTGAATGTTCACCTTTCTTGCAGTTATATCCTTTTTTCTGTGAAGTCAGTTACCCTAACGGGCAGAATATCTATGGCAGATCCATAGTCCAGCAGATCAGACTGGTTCATACTGGCAGTTTGACTTGGATTTTCTCAGTTTTATCACACAAGACCAAAAAGCAATGTGATCTGGCTATTGACATACAGACACATGATTCATCTTTGTTTCAAAATTGTTATGTTAATGTTGGGGTTTCATAGTTCATAGTAATTTTGTAGCGCTTAAGAGCAGCTGTGGGTTTTTTTGTGGTTATTGTCTTCTTATTTTTTATAGCCTATATTCTTCCATTTCATAGTAAAGTAAGTAAAATCTGTGAAAAGGTTAAGAGTTAGAGAGGTTAAACAAGGAATTCCCACCTATCGCAAGAATTTTTAAGAAATCGGCTAACTGCTGATGGAAAAATATACTCATTTCACAGCAAACCAAGATTGAAATGAAAGCTCGAGTGTCATCAGGTTTGGGGAACCCCTTCGTGATGAGCCATCCAGAGTGAGTCACGATCTGGGACGTGGCGTGGGCGTTGGCATGGGTGTCCCCTTTATGACTAGTTTCATCAGGGCTCTCCTGATGGTGCAACATCCAGCACCAACGCATTCATCAACAAGGTTTCCACTGAGACATTTCAGTGTGGTGAGAGCTGGTTTGATAAAAATGAGAAATGCAGCGAGCTTCTCGTCTGAAAAGTGGTGTTCCACTTCCTTGAAATAGCTTTGTAAACACACGCTGTAAATGTCAGCCGTTCATGATTTATGTCAGCACTTCAAAGTGAACTCAACAACACGTGGACAGTGACTTTTATTGTTAACTTGAAAAATGTTGCCTTTTAATTGAATATTTTAGACTGTAATCTCTTTGTGTTATACCTTTTGGCTAAGTGATGTTTTCACCTTTTTGGGGCTATTCTTAAGCCTTTAGAGCTAAATCTATTTTTGTCACTTTGTAATCTGTAAATCCTCTAATTCTACACATTATTTTCAAACACCTTTCTGGTCACGAGAGGAAAAAAACGATATTTTCAGCTCCTCGCTCTCGTTGGCGTGGCAGCTGCTGCCCGGAGTTTCTGCACGTCTGCTAAGCGTCCGTTTGCCTGGCCCCATCTTGGAAGCGGGCATTGTACCAGTTCTGGGCAGGCTGTGGACTCTGGCCGTCTCGTGCACGGCTTCCGCCTGCGGTGTGGCGTACCTCCTTCCTGTGTGTGTCAGAGGCAGTTTGGCTTGATTTATAGGCTCTTGACACACAGCACTTTGGACCCCTCCTCTGCTCCTGGAATGGCTATTCCATGTGTCGGCGGTAGATCCACCTGGGTGGTTCTCCACTGATGGGGGTCAGATGTGGTTTTTCTCACAGGCTTCGGGAGCTCAGGGGACCCTGCCCTGCAGACAGTGTGGAGAAAAAGGGCTTTCAGAGAATGTGCTCAAGGTTTCAGGCCTTTTTAAAACGGGTTTCCGTGAGTTATTCATATGATAGTTATTTTTTTCATTAATTAGCTGTATTCTTTCATGTCACAGCCAGCACATAAAGACGTTTAGATTATGTTTAGTCTTGCCTTTAAGTAAAAGTTTGCAATAGTTTTGAGCCTTAGTTAAGATGAATTGTGCTTAACCACAGCATTCAAAGTCCGAACAGTTTCCCTCTGTTATGCCAAACTCCCATCTCTTTCCTCGCATATCACACCCACGTCACCCCTCTTTTAGTACTGAAAGACAAAATGCTGGTTATTAAGCAATAGGGAACTCCCTAAAACAAAGAAAGTTCTAGTCTATTGTCCAGTCAGCAGCACATCTTCAAACTGCGAAGCCTGAAGGTGGCCTGTTAGTGTAGAAGGTATTCGAAAGTGGCTGAAGTCTGGCACCATTACACTACAGCAACTTGGTAGTTCTGTGTGGCAAAACGGGCCAGGCTGTGGTCACAGTAGGTATGGTTGAATAAATAAAAGGTTGAATTCAGACACAGGAGAGGAAAACAGACAAAAACACAGTGGACATCTGACAGCTGTTCAACACCTTGCCTCTTTGTGGATGTTTAGCTGTGAATGTCTGATTTAAAGCTTTGGAATTATTATATATATAACCAAATGTTTGTATATTTTTAGATACTGTCGACTTACTTGGTGAAGACCGTGTTGGGGCTGGTGCTACTGACCTTTTAATGTGACCTCGGATCACATCTTTTTGTGTGTTGTTTCTGTAAACCCTTTAGATGTGTGAGATAGTAAAATGTTACAATCACCAACCATCGAGACGAAAGTGGAGCTGAGACGATTTTTTTTTTGAGTAAACTGAGTAGGAGGACGCAGGTTACTTCCTGGTGCACGCAAATCATGGTTCCTCCATTTTGTGCGCTGGAGCGCCGTCCCTCGCAGTCCCCCCTCCCCTCCGCGGGGCTCTCGCCAAGCCTCCGCTGTTTAAATGGGCCAAGTTGAGAAGCGGCGGAGAGTGCAAATCTTGTTTGGTCTGTGAACTTCAGCGTGACTTCAGCAACACACAGGAGTTTAAAAAACCTCACAACTCTTTCCAAACTTTAAACAGTTTTAACGCTACAAAAATACTCTGGAATATAAAATCTCGGGATTTCGGTTTACGATTCAGATTGATGACATAGGGTAGCCTATATCAAGATTGTTTAGCTGGTGTCAGGAGTGTTTTTTTAATCTTAATTGGGTAAGGAGAAGTTGTATACTGGCCACATTTGAGCTCCAAGTCCCCATGAAAGAGGTGTTTTGTTTAGCTTTTTAGACTGTGCCGCTAAGTGAAAACGCCACCTCGTCTATAATTCAGTAATATTTATGAAAAAGTTAGATAAAAATATGCTCCAATAAATAAGAGACGCTGCGTGTAGCTTTGACCGGTAGTGATCGCCGTAAGTAGCATAATGTAAGGGGCTCAGGGCTTCGCAGCATGTCAGGTATTAACAGAGCGAGCGAGATTAAATGTGGGAGGTAGGAGCTGTGAGCCTGGCGGAGAGAGCTGCCGCCGCTGCGAGCTGGAAACTACTGAATGGGAATCTATCCGGCAACTTCACCAGACCGCTGTCTGACGGCGACACGGGGACTCTGCGTAAAACCAAGCGGCGCGTCTCCAAGTCTGGGTCAGCCCCACACACACGCGAAGAGGACGCTCAAGTTGGATCGGGCGAGCAGCTTTTCACTTGTTACCGACGCTCGGCTCCCACTAACATGCCTGCCATCAAGAAGGAGCGGCTGGATGGAGACGAGATGGCATTGACCGCGTTCAACCAGTCCGAATACCTGGCCCCTTTAAATGCCACCGCCATCCCCGTGGTGACCCCGCATCCGCCGCCCTACGACCACATTTTTGCCCATCACCGCGCGTACTTGGGGCTCCACGACTCGGCGCTGCATCACCAGCACCTCCACCACCACACGGACGACTTAATGCTCGAGAGGTTCTCCTCCATCCCCGACTTTCAGCCCTTTTTCGACAACGGGGAGCCGTGCATCGAGGTGGAGTGCGGGGAAAACAAAGCTTTGCTTTATATCAACAAACTGTGCCAGGGCAGTAAGGGACCCTCAATTAAATACAGGGGCGAGTGGCTCACCCCCAACGAGTTCCAGTTTGTCAGTGGACGGGAGACCGCCAAAGATTGGAAACGGAGTATTAGACACAAAGGTAAGAGCAGCCCATACTTTTGTCGTGGCGCCCAGATAAGTAAGAGGCGTCCCAGGTTACTTGCAATCTTAACAAACAACCCGTTTTTGTGGGTACTAACTTGAGTAGTGAGTTTTGGAGTGAAAGGGTTACAGCAGTGCTGTCGGTGCGTAAGGATACAGATGAGCCCTCCTCATACCTCCGAGCCTTTGACTTGGAGTTTGGGCTGAGATCCGGCTCTAAACGGGGGCATCCACATTTGGCAGCAAATCGACCGAGGTGAAAAGTTAGCCATAGATAATTAAACGAGAGAGACTTCAAATATTGTGTTTTGCAGCCTAAGGGGGCGAAGCAGCTGATCTGGTGCATGGATGTTGACACTTTTACGCGTTGCACGTTGGGTTTCAGGAAAGAATAGACAACTGTGTTATTGTCTTGCCTCTTAACATATCTGTCAGATTATTATTGGAAGTGGTTTTCATGTAAACTCAGTTATAAACGAGTTTTAGGGCAACTGTTCAACACGCTTCATGCTGGTGTTTGGGGGCTTTCTTTTGGGGTGCAAAACCCTGTAGCGGTCATTGTTTCGATCATTTCTTTATCTTGGTATCTTTAACCGAACATTTGAATGATTACGCCGGGTGCGCGCCCTCTCTCGCCACACACTCACGCGCACAAGGCTACTCAGGCAGAACTGATGCGCGTTAAGATGCGTGGGGGGAGGGTGTCGCCCCCAGGTCAAAAATGATAGCCTAATAGTTTATTATACCGATTCTTATGGTCAGATGACAGAAGCTTTCTGTCTCTTCGGCTGTCCATACGGGACTGTGGGGATAGTTAATGACCACATTGTAAGGAGAGGTTTGGTAAGTTGGGGACTTGGTCTCTCAGATAGACTTCCATTCTGCTTTAATTTGATTTCAAACAAAGATTTTAAGAATCATTTTAAAATCACAAATTTTAAAGTAATTGTTGGGTCTTGTCATTGTGTGTTGTCGTGGTTGTGTGTCCCCAGACTGTGGTTGGTACATGTCCACTTAAGAGTGTCTTTTGTTTATTCCAGGAAAAAGTCTCAAGACTCTTATGTCCAAAGGAATCTTACAGGTGCATCCTCCGATCTGTGACTGTCCTGGTTGCAGAATTTCTTCTCCAGTGGTAAGAATATTTAATCAGTCTTAGCACTGTTGCTGCTACTTTGCCCTTTTCTCCTTTTTGTGTTTTGATGTTGATAGGATGCTACTTAGAAAATATTTCTTCTATCTTGAAGAGAATGTTTTTACCTTGTATGTACAAGGTTAAAAGATTTTGGTTGTGTTCCCTGTGGTGATCATGAATCACCCAGCCTCAGTCTTCTCAAGGGTGAAAAGTTTTCAAAGACCACAATGCATCCCATTGGATAATAACACAAAATCCCATTATTCTTAATTGTGAACCAATAGAACTGTTTTATAGTTCATATATCCACAGGTAATCTTGATTTAGTCACCACTGCTCAAGAACAAGCTTCTCTTTTACATTTCACCTTCATTTTCAATACTTTAATCTGTGTAAAAGCTCAGCTTTGGGTGTATTGGTGTCCTATTGTGCGTTCTCTTTGTGAGTGCACCAGCCCTTATGCACTAGTGGCTCATTGAGGAAGACTCCGTGAGTGCATCTCGAATCACTGTCTTTGTAACCTTCATGCTGAAGATCTCTCGTGTCAACTCGGATGGTAATTTTTCTCATCCTGAGTGGAAATCCACTTTCAGATACTCACAGACGCAGAGTGTCAACAGTTTTTGTGTTCAGAGAGTTTGAGTCGTCTACTGCGACGGCCTGTCGCCAGACAAGCTGCTTGTTTGGGCTCCTCTATCTCCCTGAATCGGCTTCCTCACCTGGCCGTTGAACTTTTGTTTGCCTAGTGGTGTCCTCGGGGCTTGAACCGGCGGCACGGCGCCAAGCCTGGAGGCCTTGCAGGTGTGCCACAATTATGGCATCACCGCGCGGCGTTTTTGCGTGTGTGCACGTGTGCGTTAGCTTTGAACGAGAGCACCGCTGCCAAATCTGTTCACACAGGTGCAGCGGGCTGAGAGTCTGTGCGTTTTTTTTCTTTCTTTCTTTCTTTCTTTCTCTCTTTTTTTTTTTTTATCACCACGGTGCGCATCTGTCGTCACTCCCAAGCACTAATCTTGAGGGAAGGGTGTAAGAGGCTTAGCGGGCTACTGAGCGTGGCTACTGCTGATTATTGTGTGTGAGGCACGCAAGGCAAAGGCGGTTTTGATAAGCCGGAGGTGTTTGAGTGATACAGGTAAACTGGTGACATTTCTCCCGGCCGAGAATGGAGACCCGCACCCTGACACAAAGGTTTAAGCCACAACAAATGACACCGGGGAGGTCAGGGGACGGAAACAGCCGGCAGACGTGCTCGTGTTTTCCTCTTCTGTACCGAAGGGCCTGAGATTCCGAGCATGTCTGCTTGTGTTTCGGCTCATTGCAGATATCAGACTGATTGGCTTTTGGCCTGCCGCGGCTTGTACGGTTCCACTTTAATTACAGCAGTGACGGAGAAAACTTGGTTATTGACGCAAGCAGAGATATGAGAGCCTTCAGGTTGTTGTCGGAGACTTCTCTCATGCGCTCCCTTTCCTTGTGTGGTGATGAGGCTCCGTCTGAACTCCCCCGTGACGCGCACTCCGCCACACAGGTTGTGCGTAAGTGTGCTGGCAGTTTGAGGCTGCGAGGGCCAGGTGGAGGAGGGAAGGCAGCAGGACTTGTATGGCCTGTACTGGCGTCTCTTTTCCCCGCTGACTATCCTCAGGGCATGGCAGCCAGCACTCCCTCGCTGATGAGCTAGCTCTCACATGTACACACACACACACACACACACTGGTTTGCCTACTAACACAAATTACCTCACGCTGACATTTATTTCGAAAGTTTGACGGCTGAACTTGGAGTGATCTTGTTTCGCTTATAGGCGTGAGGCAAGCCATCACAACGCACAGCAGCTGGTAGGAAGACGTTTCACCTGCCTGCCTGGAGATCAGGGGAGTTAATTTGCTCCGCGCGCCTGCTCGTTGTAACACAAAGTGTCGTAGGGTTAGAAAACATCGGTTATCCACATTATGAGACTAAATCAATTCTTGCTATTGTCAGATGCTAATCACGGCCTTCAGTGACTCATCCACGACGGCAGCTTTAACTGTTATTGCCCCCTTGAAGTCATTAGATGGAATATAATATCCGAGACTGTGTGCACATGTTTGGGCTACTTTGTAACTGTGTCTTTGTCTCTGATTGTTTGTAAGCACGTTGCTGGCTGACTTGCCAGCCCGCCTGCATGTGTGTGCGTGCATCGGTGTGTTTGTGCATGAGTGTCTCCTCCCGGGAGAGCTGGGCTTCCTCTGCTCTGTTATTTCAGCGGAACTGGCGGAGGCCGGGAGGAAATTACACTCCCCTCCTCTGGCTCGTAAAGACCTCCTCCAATCAAGGGCTCCTCTTGCAAAGCGGAACTGAACACGCACGAACACTCAAGCACGGAGTTCGCGCTATACTTTTTTCGCTGCTTTGAAATGGCGTTTTGTCTAATGCGCTTTCACGATCAAAACGTATCGTACTGGATGAAGTTATGGACGTTGACCTGGCACGGGACAGATGCAGCTCTGAAAAGGGATCTATTGTGTGACGCCTCAGTCTTGTGTACATGTTGCTGATCCTACGTTGCTATGGTAACCCTTGAGTTGGTCACAGGCCCATAAGGGTGCAGAGCTGTGGTGCTGCCAAAAGCATTTGTGCAGTTTATGTATGCCTGTTTGTATATCAAACACATTTAGGTTCTAAGCAAACCTCAAGTCATGCACACCAAACTTCACTTACCTAAAGCTACAACGCACACAGTGGCATTTGTTGCATTGCGTTCTTGTTTTTTTTAAACTTATGTTCATTCAAGATAAATATTGATTGAAAAAATTAGGAATTAGCTCCTGGTATTGTCCTTTTGAGTAAGGCTCTGTCTTATGGGGTGAATGTGTTTGTATGGGATCTGTGTGGCACCGTGTGAGTTTATGTGTGTGGGTACAAAACTGTTAAGATGCAGCTAAAATGTGTCAGATCATCTGTGTATTAGCCAAATGTGGTTTATTGAAAGAATGCCTTTGGGGTTTTTTCTCTATCACCCTCGTCCCCAAACATATCTGTGAAAGTTTTTTTTTTTTTTTTTCGTCATGTGATTTTTGGCATGTGGTTCACTCTGCCAGCAAAATATTTCTATTTGTTTGTAAGAAAAGCTAAATCATACAAACCATGTGTGCAAGTGTTTGTTTAAGCTTCAACAAAAGTTTTGGGCTCACTCAGATGTGGGCTGTTCTACCTCCTTAATACACGTATACATCTAAAGCCATGTTAACTTCCTTTGCTGGTTGTTTTTAATTGGAACCCTTCTCTACTTAACTGAAACTTGCTTCTGAAGTTAACGGCGGCTCCATAATGAACCTAAGCTGCTTTTAAATTGGTGCGAGCTTCTTCTGAACCCGATTTGCTGAACTCGAATTGAGATTCCTTTGCTAATCGGGCCAAAATTAAATTCTTCTGAGGGCCAAACAAGAGCACATTTCATTTGAATTTACCAACCACAGCTTCACTCACGCCTCCACTTCCCCTGAGTTCGTCAGGGGAGAGAAAAGCACAGTCGTTACCTGTCTGTAAAGCTTCCCTGTGGCAGCCTCAGTGGGTCTATACAAACACACAGAGAGAGAAAGAATAAGGGAGGGAAGAAATGAGAGGGAGAAGGGAGAGCAAGAGGCGCGCTTGTACGCCTGACTGCACCGGCGCTGACCTCCCAGCGCCAAGCCAGCAGCCTTCCCTCCACCTCTCCGCCTCTTGCCCTCTGTGCACCTCCTTCCCCCTTGAGCCCCCCTTGTGCCGCTCCACTGGGTTGCAACTGCCCACTCGGCTCAGCGCGTGGGGCCCGGGTGTGCTGGAGAGCATGCGCATGTGTGTGTGTGCGTGTGCGTGTGTGTGCGTGTGCTGGCGAGGCGTGGGTCTTGGTCGCATGCCTGTCTGCCCTTCAGCGCTTTCTCACTTTTTTTTTTTTTTCCTCTTCCCCTCACATGGCTTCAACAACCAAGTGTTGCCTAACGTCTGTATACACACACCACACACACTGCTATCTGAATCAGATTTACTTTGCCAAGTCCATTTTGACTTTATGAAGTCGGCTCATTGGCGCATGACTCCCTGGCTAACTTTCGGTGGCGTTTCTGAACTGACACGTTTTTACAATATGGCTGAAACAATGCACACCATGTGAAGCTGTTCAGACTGTAGCTTAACATCGATCTTAGCATTAAAAGAAAGCGATTTTCTCCAACCAAAATGTATCCAGAACCAGAAATGATTGTGTAAAATGTTTAGGAAGCATATTAATCTGTATTTTTTAATCCTCAGATGTGTGGTAATGTGTGTTTACCTGAAGAGGACACTGGTGTGACTCCAGTTTTGTCCAGTCAGAACAAATACATTTGCATTTACTTTATTTCAATTGCTGATGAAAGTGTTGCTGCAAACCGACAAAGCAAAAGCCTCTTGTGGATGTTGAAATTGAACAGTCTTTCTTTCTGTAGACGTTTTGAGTCGAAAGCCCGGCTTCAAACTGCTGTTTAAAAAAAATCTAATTGAATTGTGTTGGACTATGAATATAAATCTAAATAAATGAATGTATGGAAAGAAATCTATGTGTGCTTTCACACATAAATGAGTGAAAAGCAGGACTACATATAACATGATGAAGAGTAGCAGGACTGGTGGTTTCATCTGGACAGTAATCTCTGAATGTGCAGCAGAAGGGTCATGGAGAACAGTGGATGCAAGTTGGTGTTTTGTTATATATGTGCCTTATTTAACCTGTTGAAGAAGAATAAAATGCCAGAAATGTTTTTTGGATCATGTTAAAACAGTGCTCATGCTACAACTAATGCCAGAAGTACTTTGCATTAATACAATTTGAAGAATACAGCGTAAAAACAATAGGTAGCGGTATGGCATTTTATCACTTTAGCCTTTTGTCTCCTTCAGAGATTGTCCGCTCAGTCGAGTCGTCATCTAAACTTAAAACAAAGGGTTACTGGTAAAATCCGATTACTGTGAATTAAGCTATTTATCCGATATTTCGAGGTAGCCAAGTGGGTAGCCAATGGGTTATGTTTGCTTGCTGAGGGTGCAAACATGATAGAATAGCAGAATAGCAAATTTTGGTCAAATTACCCTTCACAGATACACTAGTAACAATGTTGTCTGTGTCTTTCATTCAGACAAAAAGACTTAACAAAGCTAAGATCTTTTTTTGTTTTGTTTTTGTTTTAGGTGGATTTTAGGCCCATAATCGCAGTAAAGAAAGGTTATTTTGGGCTTTTTTCCCCATCTCTTATCACCATAATGACCGCTTCATCCACCCTCCTTACACTTGTTTTTTTCCTCTTTCCTTCTCCTCATTCTCCCTCCTTTTTTTCCCCCCCAGTGATCGCGCCAAGTCGGCCCGCCATCCAGCCTCCACACACACACACAAGTACAAACACACACACATGCTGCGAGGTAACGGCAGACAGGCGCGTGACTCATTAGGCATTCGTCCCCCAGGGATATCGCTGGGGGGGCGCGTGCGAGGGAGGGAGAGCGCCGCAGCTGCAGGAATGTCACGGGCAGCTACTGCTGTGTACGTGTGGGTGTGTGCTTGCTCATGCTAGTTGGAGCCAGCGGCAGGGCGCTGCACCTTTCAGGAAATAACGCAAGGAGAAAGAAAAAGAAAAACCCCTGCATACTCATTAGTTCACTTTTCCACCAAGAGTTCTTTTTAGAGTCCTCAGTAAATTTGGGGAGAAAAAATCAGGTTGCCTCACAATTTTAGCTTACATTTAAACGCCTGTGTTGGACTGGACTGTGCTATGGACTGTGTACATCTGAGTTGTTTTCCCGCTGCTTTCCGCTTTGAAATGTTAAATTCTCAGTTGGACTCCCCAAAATCAAATCAAAACCTTTATCGTTCTGGTACCAAATGTAGAATCAAGCCACCGACTGGTCCATGGCAACTAGTGGTTCAAGATTTAATGAGATATCTTTCTTGTTAAAATCGGATTCACACTTGTATGCTTATTGCTTTTAATCTAAATGTTTATTTAGAATTATTAAAGCTGTGTTGATGCATGCATTACTTGATCAAGAGGAATCGCTGAAGCACATGTAGTCTATGACTGCAAACACAGAACATTCCTCAGTGAAAAATTAAAGTTGCATTGTCAAAGGAATGGTTTTAGCCATATAATTTTGTCACACACTACAGAACAGGGAGAGAATATTCTTCTGTTATCTTCATAATGAAGTCACAGCCGGCTGTCTCATGCACTGGAAATATAGCATTGTTAGGGTTAAAGTGACTATCCCAATGGGGCTGTAATATCAGTCATTTCAAATTCTTATTATCACAGCCTAATTTAGAGAAGAATAGTGTTTCATTAATATCAATATAAAATGAAAAAACAAATGATGCTGGATTGAAATGCTTAATTATGATTCAAACTGAGAACAATTCCCTTCATTGTAACTGTGGTGACAGTCGAGAAGGAAATTATACTCAATTAAAACTAGAATTTTTTTTAATTTTTCATGCTCCTATGTATTATGAGTAATAATACACAGTAACAGCTCTGTGTTTCACCTTTTTTGCAGTAGATACAGTAATAGGCTTTCTGAGATTATGATTTTAATGACATTTATATTAATGTTTAGTAATTCTGGCTTGTAACAATAAAAAAAAGTACAGTGTTGAAATTGATTTACAATAGGCAATATTTCTATGACATTGTCACTGTGATACATGTTATGGAAATATAAAGCTTCAAAACTTGACAATTTTAAATGAAAAAGTTATATTTACTTGAAACAATAAGTCACAAAGTGAGTAGTTGGAGACCAGCCCATGTTGACATTTTCTGAGTACTTTTTAAGGAGCTTTACTCATTTGGATAGGTCCAGACCATTTTTTCTTGGTGCAAACTCCTCAAAAATGTTCAGCAGTTGCACCCTGTTGTCTGATGGATCATCCAAATCTATTTTGACGGATCAGGATAAGGGCTGGGGGTGGTCGCTGAAGCTTCTAAAGCCACATGATAAAGAATTTAGGTGTGGGCAGCGATGAATGATTCAGATTCAGCTTCCTGCAGGTCGCTGTGAGAGGCTGCTCCATTCATTTTTGGCACTTGGGTCAGGAGCCCACGGCATCCGTTTTGAGTGAAGAGGATAATCCCCGAGCATCAACTTTGGAGCTTTTGGGTTTCCCAGGTGGGTAGTTGAGGGATGTGTCAGAATGGTGACGCAGACAATGTTGGTGAGGCTCTCTGTCTAAAATACATTTTACTGTGGGGTTTCCTAACTTGAACCAAAGAGTTTGAATGAATACTGCAATTCTACATTCTGCGGTAGCGATAAAGATGTCGTCAAAAGTAGCGGAAAACGGCAGCATCGATGTTGGACTTGAACACGAGACTCTTCCTCTCATCTGCTTTTATCATGAATCAAGGTGGCTGGTGTTGAATTAGTTTGAGATAAACCACTGCTTTATACGTGAGCTTTGAGAGGCGGCTCTGGTACGATGGTCTCACTTCTTCTCTCACTAGTTCTGGTGGTATTAGTTTATCAGTATTTTGCATGTTCCTCCGTGTGTATGTGTCTTTCCTTTTTGTGTGTAAATGTGAAGCCCAGATATATTTCTTGGCCGCCTTACTGTCAGACAGAAAGCGTGGGAGGCGATATTCATAGAGGTGCTTTTAGTGGGACTTTTATGAGACACTTTTTTCCATGGCTTAAAGGAGGTTGACCACACACAGTAAGGTTGCCTCAGTTCAGCACACACCCATGTGTTTGTGCGTGCACTTCTGAGCCTGTGTGCTCGGCACCCTTCCTTTGAGCGCTCCTACGTGGGCTGCCAGGGGTGTGTTCTGGTTCATGTTTTGTTTCAGAGAGCCGTCCCCCGTGCTGCGGAAGTGTTGCCGGAAGCAGTGGGAGCTCACCCCCAGTTCTGCGTCAGTGCCACTAAAGAAAGGACTGGGGCTTTCCGGGAGGAGGGAGGAAGGGATGGGGGCTGTCAGCCTGGGTATGTCATGGCCATGTGGGTGGTTGTGTACTCGCGCGCACACACACAGCCACAGTCACGACTGCTCACAGGCGAGCTATTCTTGCTTACACTACATTGCTGGTCTGCTCCAAATGAAATCCCCTGCTTTGGAGGGGAATTTTGAGGAAGACGAACAGGTGTGTTTGTGTGTGTATTCGTGTCAGAGTACACATGTGTTTATGTGTCGGAGTTCTCTCTCATGTGCTCGTGGTTGTTCTCTCTGAGAGGTATTAAAGCTTTAAAGAGATCTTTGGGTTTAGATTTTACAGAGAGCAGTTTGTGTTGACGGAGATCAGTTGTTTCCATATTTAATTTAATTTCCTCTGATGTGATCTTGTCCCCCCAATCACCCCGTTTGGGCTCCAGGACGAAATTCCTACATCCAGACCTTGCGTGGAAGGACCTGTGCTTTCAGAAAGTGATCTACTGTCTTCAGTTGCTGGAGTAAAACTTGTAAAAAGCTCCAGCAGGAAAGAGGGAAAAAAAAGGAGCAAGAACCTCTTATCTGGCAAGGCACAGAGAAAGGAAAAGGAGTGAAATGTGCAGAGTTCTGTGGTCTGCTCATCCTGAGGGATGTTTTCATCTTTCCCTGCTCCCCCAACTCGTTTAATGTCTGCCATTTGAGAGACTCCAGAGGGGCTGCACCTGTTTGCCTCTTGGCCAGGAGCCCCCAAATCCCTCCCCCTGCCCCCGCCTGCCACTCAAGCGAGCGTACCTCCTGGGATGGATAGAGCATGAGAAGGAGGGGATGGGCTGAGTGGAAGAGTGTGGGGTTGCGTGTGGTGGAAGGGATGGCTGGAGGGCTTTAAGGCGTCCGGGAGTAAGAGCAGAGATGTGGGCAGGCAGAGTGAAAGAGAATATAGTTTAAAATCCAAGTCCACTCTCTCACACTGGTCAGACCTTGCTTCTGTGGAGCTTTCTTTCTTTCATGTTTTGACCCACCACATTCTCTTTTATTTCTATATTTTCTCTCATCTTCTCTCTCCAGCACGAACCCACATCTGCTCTCCCTCTCCTCCAAGCTCGCCTATTGTTCCCTTGCTCTTCTCCAATTTCTGACTCATTCTCTTTTTAGTCTTTCGGTCTCCCACCCCTCCCTGCGAGGTTATTCGTTTGCTCCCTTTTTCTCCCCCTTCGCCTCTCTCTCTGCGATGGGCCATGGTAATCTGCAGTGACCCCTTCAGGTCACATTAAAGGTCGCCCAGCTTCACTTCCTTGCTCCCCCAGGGCCACTCTCTTAATCCCTACTTTTCTGTGCTTACTTCTGGCAGCTTTAGAACAAAATAAACACTCAACGCACAATCCAAGTGCAACTATCTTCCTCATTAGTTTATATTAGACTAAAAATAGGAATGGGACTTTATCTTTGTTGCTCATGAAGTTGTTTAAGTACAGCAAAAATACTCAACACAAAGTGGAAGTTTTAAGTATTGACTTTAGTTGTAGTTTTTGTTGCTCTCATTTCACAAATGTCTAAGTGTGAATGATATATAAACTAATACGATTTAAAATATTACTTTTTAAAATATTAACTGTATAATCATAAACTCCAACCTCATGTTGATATCCTTAACAGTATGTATCCTTTAACAGTTTTGATGAATATGCAGTTTACATAATGCTGAGATGTAACTTAGTATGTCTTTGCTAAATCAGATTGCACTTTATGAATTTTTAAAACCGGTTAAGCTACTCGGTTTGGAAAGAGTTCAGCTTTCTCACAATTTTTTATGAAGAGAATGTGTTTTGAGGAATAGCAAACTCCCAGTTTTGAGCCTCAGTGCCTGGTGAATCCTGTTGCTGAAGCGTCTCCTCTTCTGTGTGACATGGTTTGCAGAACCGCGGGCGCTTGGCAGAGAAACGCTCCATCCCCCTTCCACCCAACCGGGTGCCCAAGAAGGAGCTGGCCTCCATCTTCAGCAGTGACGACAGCGAAGGCAGTGATCGTGCCAGTGGGGATCATGCCCACATCAAGCAGGAAGACGAGTTGCATTACAGTACCATGAGAAAGAGGTAAGGCACATACTGTACATCTGAGTCATATGAGCTCGTCTTCAACATGGTACAGGCTTCT
This sequence comes from Menidia menidia, assembly GCA_907169785.1. NCBI lineage: Eukaryota > Metazoa > Chordata > Actinopteri > Atheriniformes > Atherinopsidae > Menidia > Menidia menidia. The sequence continues at coordinate 6,403,989 of CAJRST010041110.1, forward strand.
TTAATATACGTCCTTTTCTGTCAAGATCTTTACAGAATAGATTTTTTTCTCTCTCGATGGGTTGGTGCTGTAGGTTTCTATGCAAATGATGTGAAGTGAAATCACTGTGGAAAGAAAATGTGATGCAACCCTCTGAGGTGTCACTTTTTTAAAGGCTTCTTTTTAAAATGGCTTCTCTTGAGATCCTTTCTGATAGCAGATGAATACAGCTTTTTAAAGCAATAGTCTAATTTCTTGTTATATTATTTTTTTGTAATACTGCACCTTTTTAGATGAAAAAAACATTTAACAAAATATTTCATAGTTCCTAGTTGAACATAATTCAACATTCGGCACAAACATGGTTATGTTCAAAGCTTTTTACATTCTTACTCACACATGCTGCTCCTCAATGAGTTAATCTTATTTGGCTCTGGCACATGGTCTCGAAGAACCTCTAAATGATACACCCTGCTTAGTCAAACTCTGGCATTAGGACATGTGTGGATGTATAGACACACGTAATGTTTGACATATATGGATTTTCTGATTACTTGATGTGCCTGTAATCTTATTAGCATAATTCAAACAGATTATTCAGATTATTGAAAGATATAATTCAGAATCTGTCCATTGATTAACCTCAGAAAATCCCCTGCTACAATATAAACAGCTTGTGCAAACTCATTACGGGAGGGGATGTTTTTCACGTCTTGAGACTTGCGTGTGACATGGCGGACAGCACAGCAACTGTGAAGCTTTAAATGGATCCACTAACCTCGTTTAAGAGGGCCTCCCCTCCCCCTGACACTTGTGCCGCTGGCGTGCTAAGATGATAATGAATTTAAAGAACACTTATGAGTAATATGTCAGGCTTTTACCCTTTGAAAGGCGACGGACTCGCTGGAGCCACAGCTCCGGTCTGTCGTGGGCATCCGTCTCGGCCTTGCTTTATCCCCCGATGTGGGTCTGGACGAACAGGATAATGGGATGTCCAATCATGGAAATGTGATTTCCATTGACCGCAGCTTCGTAAGTGAGTCGTAGAAGGGTCTTAACAAATTGGATTTGGCCAATGGATGTGAAAAATACAGGGCCTCTGTATACATGTGTGAGTGTCCCTGTGCTGTGTCATCCTCATATCATCAGAGCTCACGGCAGCAGGGTCACACCCACTTGGTTTTAGCAACTTGTCCATTGCAACCGTTCTTTAATTTCCACGCACTCATCAAACATGTGGTGTCAGTTTTTTTTAAACTATCATTACTATTACTCCGTTTTGAGTGCAGGGTTAGATGCAAATTACACTGATGGCACTCTGGGTAACGTTAAGAGTAATTGTTGTCTGGTTAATTAAAGCCATTTAAAAGGCAACCCATCTTCTTTTAAACAGAGAATCGAATGCAGTTTCTATTTATTCAGCTTAAGATCTGTTCCTCTTTCTGCTTCATAAGAAAATACAGTTTGAAGTGTCATCAGATTGGAGAATCAACCAACTTTTTGTGATCAGAATGAGATGCCCACAGCAGCACCGAAGGGTGCCCAAACCTCCCGAGGTTCCTGGGAGGGTGGTTTGATTTTCTTTGGATGACTGTGGCACAGATTGTTTGTTAGTTTACCTTGATGGAGTTTATCCAAGGAACCTTTGTTTTTACAACAATTCTCATATTGGAAGGATGGTTATGGAAATATGGAAATGAGCAGTGGCGTCTCTGGTGTTTTGTCGTTCATTATGCGCATCTTCCTTGGCATGTGGACTGTGTGACAGTATGATTAGAACACCTCTCTTCCTCCTTTTCTCGTATCATTATCACTAAGGTCACTTTCACAATGAAACTCAGCTGTGCGTTGAATAAAGTGCTTCAACAAACCACCTCTTTCGTTTTTTGTTTTATTTTATGTGTGAACCGTCTGAAGATTTTAGAGTCTTTCTCAAGGGCAAAACAAAGCCTTCTTTAGATTTTGTTTTATTTGGCCGTAGATAACAAAGCTTGATTGAGAAATGCTGACTGAGAGTCTGCGTAATTACCCGGCAACCACCATGGATTTTATAACGTACACCTGCTGACGTCTGAATTTCAGCCTGCAGCCTCTGGAAAAAAAGATGAACATTTTCACTCTTCTCATGATTACCTTTTATCAAAACAATCACAGACAGGTTCTTGTTTTTTTTTCTCCAATAGGGCCATTTACCTCTTGATCACGTTTATGCAAGTGCTTTCTTTCACAAAGGGTAGATAATATTAACTGCATGTATTTTTGCCATCTTTGTTGATAGCTAAGGGTTATGTTAGCAAAACATTTTGTCATGCCAACTTATTTTCTTTTTTTTTAAATAGACATAGTGGTTTCCTAAGATTTTTGCTTTTTTACTCAGAACTTGTTTTTTAATCAGCTCCAATAACACATTATGTTGCAGTGCTCATTTAGATGAAAATTGTATTATTAAGATAGCTTGTTGCCAGCCAATACTTGAAAGAGGCTGTTTATTGAAATTAAAAGGTAAAATAAGAAAATTAATTTTCATTTAATTTACTCGTCACTACTTTCTGGCAGTGTGTTTGATCATATTCCCTTCGATTTTATACACAAGTATCGATATTCTATTCCACCACAAGAAAAAATGCATATTTGTTCAGGTCAATCAGTACAAAAACCATAGAGATTAATAATTTGTATTTAAAATTTTCTCTGGATTTAATTGGACTGTCATGAGCTTATGCCAGTTAGAGGTCTCAGACAGTGCTTTCTTATTGGAAATGGCTCTGCCGTGACGCAGTAATCAGTCAGCTGGGAGGTTTTGTAGCTTTTTGTCGAAAACCTTTTAATTAAAAAAATTGTCTGCCTTGTTTGCATGTGTTTACCATAGTAACGGTCTATGGAGTTTAGTCTTTTGGGCAATGGTCAACAGCAGGATGTTCATTGTTTCCACATAGAGTGTTTTCTCTATGAGCTGCGTTTCAAAACAGGGATCAACAAAAGATGGTCCGCAGTGTTCTAACGGTTTACTCTCGGATATGGCTCAGACTGTAAGGTTAATCATTTGCACCTGTAAAAAAACAATGGTTATCATTCGCGATGTGCTGTCATAGCATATGCTGAAATCGGTTAAAGATAAGAGTTTTGGTTTTATGCAGTGTGCTCTGTGAAAGCTCAGAGGGATTACATCATATGTTGGAATAAATTTAACTTTTTCACGCCAATTGTTTCTTACAACACGATGAATGTCTCTCCAAATTAGAAAAATCTGAAAAACGATAGCAACGTATAAAGTATCCCTCACATGAGAAATCATGAGTAAAACTAGTTATGTATCCAGGAGAACCTTCATACGGCATAAAAATGTTGCTGTATATTCTACTTCCATTGTACTTTTTTTTTTCTTCCCATGGCTGCTTTATCGACCTCATGTCAGCATGTATATCGGAGGCACAACAGGGAGACATGAGGCCTGGCTACTCTTACTTATTTATGTATCTATTTCGGTATTTATTCATTACCCCTTATGCTTGCTGGACTCCCAGTTGCTGGTTGTCTTTCGATTCGTTGTACGAAGCATGACAATAGTGTGCCGGTTGCTTATGTGCAAACGGTTCTAGGATGTTTTCTTGTTGAGCTCGGAGGAACTGCTGCCTATGTTCAGAGCTTGCTGAGCTCTGGTTGTTGTTAAATTAGAACATCTTGCCTAGCTTTGATTGCTGCTGTGGTTCCTCTGCACAGATTGGAACTGGGTGTGTGTTCAAACTGTTGTCTTAAACAGATGAATGTAGCAAACATGCATGCGCCAGATGTTCCACAGCGCTCGCAACACGTTTCTGCATCTCCTCTGTCTGTTTCTCCTCCTCCTACCTCACATCCCTGCTGCCTGTCTGTCAGGGCTTTCCCAGCGGTGGTGTGAGACATGGCGTCAGGGTGCCTGGGCCGCCAGCTTCTGCCAGCTCACACTGTGACCTCCAACCCCGCCGCCTAAGCTTTATGTGCCAATGCCACAGCAGGGCAATACTGGGAATTTATACTGAGTGAACTCCCAGTGCCAGTAGAGAAGATCTTTAAGTGTCTGTTCTATATTGTAGAAGGTAGCAAAACCTTTCTAACAAAAGAAATGTACTGACCAGACATATCTGCTGTTAGTTTAACTACTTTAATGTTAAAATTAGACTAATTTGACTTTTTTATGAAAAATATACTTTTTATTTTTTTGTATTTTACATTTGTGACTTGTGTTTGGATTTTTTTATTTAGTTTTGGTCTTGATCCAGTGAGGCAGAAGGATTGTTGTGTCCTTGATTATAATGCATATTTCCTTCAGTGTCTGGGGTCAGTGTGTCTGCTCTGTCTGCTGATGAAGGGGCAGTATTGACCAGTTAAGGGATGAGCTGAGGATGAGATGATTGTCTCCGGTGTGCACCTGGGTGATAAGAAGATGGCTCATGTCCTTCTTAGCTATCGGACCCAGCAGCCGAGATATAACCCCCCCCCCTCTCCATCCTCTCCGAGGCACCCGTCCTCCCCAGCTAACACTGGCTTTAGGAGCTCCTTAGGGAGCGCTGACTCAGGTCACTGGGTTTTAAACGGCGTTCCCTTCCCCCCCTCTCCATCTTCCATGGCTGGAGTGTGACCTTGCCTCCACCCACAGGAAAGAAAAAAGAAGGAGGGTTTGAGGGAGGGCAGGGGTGGGGGGGATAGGGCTAAGCTCTCATTAGCCCAAGCCGAGGCGGGACAGCTCAGGAGAAGTGCGCTAATTACCCAACTAACAATGTCCTTGCCGTTCATGGCTTAGAGCGGCCACTTCGCCACAGGATAATAACCCCATCACCTCTCTGAGAAGTTCAGGATGGCATTATCATGATCACTTTAAATGATGGACAGAGGGTGGTGTTATAATGCTGCTAGCTGACTGATGGATTTGGCTGTAGTTTCTTAAAGTGGCGGCATGCAACTGCAGCAGTAGTTTGCTTGAGTTAATCGGTGGTGCATATGCCTTATTATTTAACGTGTAACAAACTTTTAATCAACTTTTTGTATCTCATTTTCTTTTCGAAAAAAAAACATCGGGCACCAACCACAGGTGGCTACCAATTTTAGTAAGTTACACCCTAAAAAAAAAGTCTATCATTAGTCCAAGAAGTTTGCAGTCACAGTCCAATCAAGCGTCTCCTTGCCTAGCAACCGATGGGTACTGTTTTGTCTGGGGCTTATTTCTGAGTCATTGGTTCTCGGTGACTGAGAGGTGACTGGTGAGGCAGGCATGAGGCCCTCAGCACTACCCTTCATCTTTTCTGTTAGCGTGTGGAAAACAGCTTGGCGACCGGCAGCCTGACATTACAGCAGCAGCCTGTAATCATGGGACTGTAAAAACCCAAATCCAGCAGCCACAAACAGTGTGGCCTCGTCACGGTGGTGGCAGCTAAGAAGCATTCACTGCTTCTGTCCCATAAACTGCACTTTGCGTGTCATACCAGACCCCCGTCACAGTTGACCGGGCTTTCAATAAATTTGCCAGTTAAACCTATGAAAGGGATTTCTGCTCGGTGGAGAGGATGCTGAAGTGATGGAACTGACTTGAGTAAACGCAGCGTGTTGTAGTGCTCGTTATGTAAGCAAAATGACATAGAGGAAGAAATTTCGTCCACAGGTGAGCTTTATAACTGTTTCTCGCGCAACTTTTCGGTCAATGTCCCATAACGTTTTTTTATATTGAAACTATGCAGGAAATGTTGGAAATAGTTTGCCTCTTAGCTGTCTTATAATAAAAGCGTTTTGGCCTTGCACTGAATATACTTGTTCTACCCCACTGGCATACTCCCCTCAAACGCTAAGCTTCTATTTCCCATCGTTATTCCGCTTTAATGCGATCAGGATGGTAATCAGATTTCAAATGAAATACCGTCATGACACAGTTCTGTGGGCTCATTGGTGTGGGCAGTTTAGAAAGACAGTGGATGGAGAATTTGGAAGGACAGAGCAGCTCCAACCAAATCTAGGACTAATCAATAAACTCTCCTTATGCTCTTCCTTTGTGTGCTGAAGCTCTGGACAGGGGGTTTGACAAACTTCGGGGGTCTGTTTTTATGAACCTTTGCTTCTTTATAATGCAGAGATAAAGGGAAGAAAGCCTGGAGCCCAGTTTCTTTTTAATCATCAGTGTTACATACCACAGTTACAGTGTTGCCTTTAGTGGAAATACACTGTCAGAACTGAGGAAGATCCGTCAAAAGCTGCTTTAAACTGTATTTGTACCTTAATAGTCTTTCTTCTGTTTTCATATTATGTAGCTGTCATATATATATATACATATATATTTATATATATATATATTTATGTAAATATAAAACACATCTAAGCAGTACAGTTTGAAAGATGCCACATTAAGGTTTTAAGCTGCTAAACTACTTATGGCTTGTGAATATGTTCATTAATGCATCTTAGTGTGGAAGATGAGTGAGGATGAGACCGGAAAGTGCTGGATACAGTAGTCTGTCAAAGTGTATTACACACCTCAGAGGTAAGAGCCAGTTGACAGGACAGCCACTTGTAGCTGTGGAGTCTGTGAAGGGGAGTGCATTGTATAGAAGGCAGGTCTGTCTTGATGGAGGATTTTTGTGGTAAGTCGCTGCTCAGTGCTGTGAATGAATATTAACAGTTTTGTTACATACTGATTTGGATTGCAAGGTGGAATTCATTTGGTTGCACTTGCTTTTATTAAATATTATGTTCTTCCTGTTTTTTTATTTCTATTACAGTCGTGACAGTGGCCTCTCTACAATTATCTCCAACCTACACCACACCAGACAGCACGGCATGCCCGAGGGCCAGTCAGTATCAGACCACAGTACCAGTGCCGGACACACAGGTAGGATTCACATAACACTGCCTGAGTGTTAGTGTGCGGAAATTTGTCGCTGTATGATGAAGCTATTTCCTCCTTTCCATCCAACTCAATGATATATGGCAATCCTACATCTCCTGTAACACATGTAAATGTTTCATTACCCATAATTAACTCAAAATTTGTGTGATTGGGGGAATTAAATTTAAGCTTATTACTCATTCCCAAAGGTTGCTCTTAAGTTGATTACTTAATATTCTTCCCACATTTCCTACTGCACTCCAGGATTTTTGGTTAAACCCCTTGTTTTAAATTACCACAGAATAAATAGCTTTGTTTGCCTTTAATCCAGTTTCATGTGAGCAAAGGAACCAAAGTGTGCATTTACTAAGCTAAGAGCTTTAAGAACACAGACCACATTTAATCACAGCTATTTGTCAAGTAGCCTGTTTGAGGATATTATGGAGCCATCTGTATATCACTATTCACCTACCAAAGCCACTTTTCTCAATGTTGATGCCACTCTTGAGTTAGTTTGTATAGTTTACTCATGTGATCCTCAAATTATATAATCGACAGCGTGTAGCTCCATAGGTACAAGGTCACCAGTGACGGTTTACATTTAGTCGCATTAGGATTCGTAAAATAAAAAAACTCTCAGTTTGCTGCTGAAAGAACACAGTGAAGTGTAATAAGTAGCGTATCATCGGTTGTATGAAATAGATTAATTATAATGTTTTTATTTAATTATTAATGGCAGTGGACCACACCTTTGCTCCACTGTTGCCCAAAGTTTGACCCTGTCCATATTTATCCCATTAGCTTGAGGCACAGCAAGTGGCATAATCACTCACCCCAGACTCAACACCTCTATACCCTGTCCATGTGTGCTCACCTCCTCTGTCTGCCAGATTAATTGTCCATACGGTGGCTGTGATATCAGGCTGGCTGGATGGAATGAGGAGGATAGACCATTCAACAGCCAGTCAGTATCTCAGACCTCATTTTGGGATAGTTTTCCACCAATATTTAGTAGTCAGCTACTAAGCTACATTTTAAAGTCTTGTGTTCTTAATGTGGGAGGACAAGAACAGATAGAGGTGGTTTTGGAGTTGTGATGGGGGAGGGTGTGAGCAGAGTGTGGCCAACGCCATAGGGGGTCCAAGACCCTAAAATCTGTCCGTTTGAGCATTAAAGGGAGATTTAACAGGCTGCCTAAGCGGCTCGCTTCGTGTCTGTAAACAAGTCCAATCCGATCAGCCACTGGCTCTAATTCTGTCTGCCAGTGAAATTAGACACACATACATTCTCAAACACACAATTACACAGAAATAACACATATTTATACGGAAGCATGCCTACGCAAAATCAACACAGGTTGAAATTTGCATCCAAACACTTAGGTGGGTGAGATGTGAAGTACAGCAGTGGATTATTTGACTTTGAGATGGAAGAGATGCAAAAAACAGCTATCATATTGTTTGTGCTTTGCTCTGTCAGTCAACTCTACCAGTTGACTTATCCTCCTAAACTGGAGGCAGACGAGAAGTGAGACAGGTGAGACATAGAGGAAACGTCTGAAAAGTAAGACACAGATTCACAGTCGAATAAACATTTCAGAGAGAGAAGAGAGAGAACAACAAGTTTTTTTTATGGAATCAAAGGAGGGCAAGAGGTAACCATAGTGGTGGATGGCTCTATGTGCATGTGAGGGATGGGGGTCAGGAGAAAAGGGAAGCAGGCTTGCTGGGTTGTGTATGTGCTGGAGTAGGCCATTAATTAAATTTGAGGAACAGACAGGAGGACTGCCTCCCTCCTTCTCTTCCGTGCTACAACCCTCCCTCCCCAGCCGCTGGCGATTCAGAGCCTCTGGGATGGAGGAGGAGGAGGAGGAGGGGGAGGAAGGGGAGGAGGGGGAGGAGGGAGGCGGAAGGAGGGGAGGGCAGGGCGCCGGCGCTGACGCTGAGAGTCTGGCTGCCTGTGGAGACTGTAAACCGTGGCTCTGCGGTCAGACCGGAGACTCAAACAGGCAGATAAGGTGTTTTTGGGCCGCCACTCTCTCCCTCTCTTTTGCTCCTTGCACTCAGACTCCCTGAGCAGTTGCAGCCTGTTGGCATGTGTGTGGCTGGGGGTTGCAGCAGCGGTCTGGGCTTGGGAACATTTTTTTTTTGGTGTGTCTGTGTATGCGCATCTTTCCGTGTGCGGTTCAAAAAGCGGAGTTTTAGGTGTTTGCTTACGTGCGATTCTGGAGCCTGGCATGTTTGCGCAAGACCTCTTCTTTCAAAATAATCGTGAGCGAGGATGGCTTTTTAAGTATTATCAGCTCCTTATTACGTGATTAGCACTGAAAGGACATTTTGCACCAAAGTAAATAGTCAATCTGTGGTGATAATAGCTCTGTCTTACAGAGGCAAACAGGATAATGTGGTTGTAAATATAGCATTATAGCATTTAAAGCATTGAACTGCTTAACGGAAGTGTAATTACTTTGCCTCATTAAAATAGTTATGGTTGGTAAAGACGTACAAAGTCAGCCAATAGAGTGATGTAAACACAGAGTAGTGCAAATAGTGAAAATGTTCATATTTTCTATTCTTGACTGACTTTTTTAACCTTTTTGTACATTTGAACAACCTGGCTGTTTGTTTTTCGATGGTAACAAATTCACCGCATATTAACATCTACCATTTGAAGTTTGAAAACGTCATGCATCATATAATGTTTTGATAAAGCCTTTTTTACATAAAAAATTGTAAGACATTCTTAATTGTGAGGTCTTTTATAGAAATATGTGTATTTTGTTATGAATTGTTGCTTAGCAACAGTTGCTGTTAGCAGAATTTAGATGATTGTAGAAATGACAAAGATTACATACAGACAGCAGTGAAACTAAGAATGACAGGACAAATTACAAATTCATGATAGGTTTATTAGGAAGATGTCTTAAACGGCAGAAAAAATGTTTGATCTACATTATGATGAGGTCAGAAACATTCACTTTTGGGTTTATGTTGCTGGCTTCCAGGTCCATTCTGTCCGGTCAAAACACAGAAAACATTTGTATAGAAGTTACAAACACTGACACAAACTTCTGAAACCCATCTGAAAATATGCAGCCTGCACTGAAGTTAGTCCTTCTGAACATTCATTCATTTACTAGCACATTTATTTCCGAATTTATACACTCTTCTTTTGACAAGGAATCACTACCAAACTGGAACGGTCCAAAAAAACAGAAAATTACAGGGAAAACAATTCCCATCAGTGTAGTAACACAAATTAATTAAATATATATTTTGTAAGTGTAACAGTGATATTATCAACAAAAACTGACTAATATTAAAGGTAAAACACTATTGAATGAAAAAGAGGAGCACACATTTTGAGGGTAAGAGTAGAAATAAGTTGACTACAAAGTAATCCACTTACTGCCCATGGAAATTCCCATTTCTACCTGATCAGAATTGATTTTTCACTTTTTTCATTTTGACACAGTTAGCTAATTGAGCCTTACAGAAAAGCACTTTGAATTATGAAAAACAGATGCAAACACTATATGTCGGTTTAGTTTTTATAGTGTACCATAACCATAATGTGCATCAGATGGGGCGCTTATTGATTTATCAAAGCCAAAGAGTTTCATTTCGAGGCTAGTCCCGATTTTCTTATTTCATTCTTTTTACTCGTCCGCTCATAATTCCTTCTTCCGGAAAGAATTAGAGGAACACAGGTGCTCTTTCTGTGGCAGAGTTACTGTTTCATTTGTCCAGATCAGTGGTGGTGCATCCTCCTCTCGGCATGATCAGAGTTGGCTCTCGCCTCAGCTCCATCAGCCGCCCCCATCCGCTCCTCTCCCGCCCTCCCCTCCTGTTCCCAGCTGCATTGGCCCGTAAGCCAATCAATGGCGGGGCTTTCAGGGCCGGCGGAGGCCCCGGCGCGCGGAGGGGGATCAATAAGTTATTAGCACCATTCTGTCAGCTGTAATGTGGAGATTGATCGGGGGGCTGCGGCTGGCGGCCCACCCCACGTCCCCACCTGTCACGCCCCCGCCCTTCAGCGCCGCTCTCCACACAGACCCCCCTCTCCCACCCCCTCGGCCTGATAAAGATGACAGATTAACGGAGTAAGGGAGGAATTAAGGAGTCTGGCTGTCTGAGCTGTCAGCACGCTCCATGGGACGGTAAGAGGAAAGGAGGACGACTGAAGTTTTCAGGAGAACAGGAAATCAGAAAAACTGAATGCTCACCTGCCTGGTGATTTTCCCCGGTATCACCGCTTGAAGGGCGAGTCGCTTAGGTCCCACGGTTTCCTGTTTCTCTTTCATCCCTCTGTTCTCATCCCTCCTTCTTCTCTTCAGTGGGAGGAGCGGCAAATAAGGCTGGAACATAATGTCTTAAAGTGAATGGAGATATATCACAGCTGCTTTTTGCAACGAAAAATGATGCTATTTGATAGTGAAAATCAAAGCCTTGAAGCTCAAACCAACAGCTGACTCCACAGCCTCTAATTCCTCGGTAAAATTAACAAGCAGGTGATCGGAAAACGCCTAGGGTCGCAAAGTTGACTGGAAGCAGTGTTTGTCGGGGTGAAGGAGTTTGTATAGATGCTAGCAAAGCTCAGAGTTTGGCATTAAAAGGGAGCGCCGGTGCTCTGAGAAGCCCCATTTAATTGGCTTTAAAAGCTTTCCGCCCTCAAATCTCTGGCCCTTAGGCACTCGCTCAGGAGACGCGGTGTCTTAAGTGAGGTCGGCTCAAGAGACGTCTCGAGTGTGTATGTTTGATCATGAGAGGCTCCGAGTGTGGGTGGGTGTGTGTGCGTTTGATGGTAGAGGGGTTTAACTAATGGGGGATCACTAATAGGATACATGGAGACCATCAGTCTTTTTTTTTGTTATCTTTTTTTTTTTATTTTTTACTAGCCCATGGTTTGAAAATGAGAAGGAAAAAAATAGAACGTGAGATCATGCAGGAGATCACAGAGAAGCGGAAATTTTGAAAAACATTTGGTGTGTCCATACATGTTCATGTCCATTAGTACACACCCCATCTTCCCTTTTCTGTCTCTTTTGGGAAGGTGCAGGGCGTGTATGTCCCAAGGACCTGAAGAGAACATCAAACACTGGATCATTAGTGAACTTCAATCCTTCCTGCCTCTCTTGGTATCTCAGTCACCCTCTCATCAACACCAGTGGTCCTTTAGGAGCACAACCGAAATCCTTTGACTCCCATCTGTCACATGTGTTGGTCATTTTTATCAATTTACAATGAAGAGGTTAAAGTAAGTTATCCAGTCCATTCAATCATCAAAGTTGAGATGCAGAAGGAGACAATGGGTATACCATCCAGAGACAACCCGGCTAAGATGCTTTTATCTATAAAACACATTAATCCAAACAACCTGACCACAAAAACTTGGAGTGCTGACTATGCATTTCTTCCTTAGACCAACGTCTACAATCCACTTTCCCCACCATTGATGTTTTGAATAATTCTATTGATATTATAAATGTAGTACATACAGATTTTAATAATATTGCTGATGTCATCCTACTGTTATTCCAAAAATGAACACATCATCATGTTCAGTTAGAAACGAAACCCCTGACCCCCGCTCCACACCCCTCTTTCGTTTAGATAGGCCCTCTTGTACTCAGTGAGGTATACTAGTATACTTTTTTCCAATATTTAGAAGTACAAGAAAAGGCATTAGAAATTCATCGAACTTCCAAAATGCCATTTGTTGCCAAAATGTTAATTCAAGTTTTGTCAACTGTCAGACTCACTTGTTAGAGGTTGAAGGGCAGAAACCAGAGTTGTACATGTATCACCAAAAAACTAACTTTAGTTGTCTTTGCCACTTTGGAAAAAATACCTTTTTTTTTTAATCTTTTTTTTTTTTTACCATGCTGTTTACACGTGCTGTGCAAACGATGAAAAATTGCTTTGTTGAAACAGAAGAGCATGCAAGAGGGGAACCATTCTCCTTGAGGGTTAAAAAAAAAAACAACATCTCCCCATCCCTAAAAATATGCATTGAGAAGTGAGAAAGAAGAAAGGCTGTTGCTGTTGTGGCTTGGCAGTTTCTGTGCAGGAAGAAACAGAAGAGTTGGAGAAAATCAGAGCGGCATGAGAGAAAAATAAAGGGAGATAGATGGAGCGATGACAAACGGCTCTTTCCTTCCTGCCGGCGCTGCGCGCGATGTGCTCTGCATCCCCTCCCTTCGCTGATTAGGCTTGTATTGATTTGAGGCGTGTTTGAGGGGGGTAGAGGCGAGGGGTTGGGGCGGGAAGGAAGAGAGAGATGAGGGGAGGAGAGGAGGGGGGCAACAGTCGGGGGTTTCAGTAATTGTACACTAGATGCTCCTCTTTGGTGGCGGAGGTAGAGGCAGGGGGACAGCAGGGAGGAGAGGAGGGGGAGGAGGGGGTGTTAATGGGAGCATAGAGGGAGAGCTCCTGATGGGAGAAAGGCTCAAACACATCAAAATGAGAGCACAGGGAGACGGAAGCAGATGGAGAAAGGGGTGTTTATGAGGGGAAGCCGGCAAAGAAGGGAGGTACAAAAAGTAAAAAACACACGATGTAGCCACGATGTCAGCTGACACCAACTTATAAAGCAGAAAGGAGACATAATTTCATGCAATTTAGTGCCGTCAGACTGGCAATCTGGAAAAAAGAGGGAAAGAGAAAGATTGTGATGACGCTCGGGCCGTTGAACAGAGACGCTGGAGGAAACACAGGGAGACAGAACCTCGCCTCAAACAGACAAACACACATGTGAGCAGGCTGGCCAGGTCTGTCATCCACAGTGGTACAAGCTTCCTCCTATTCGCTGACAGAACAGGCGCATCTCCAGATGCCCATGGCTTGCATTACCTGCTTTGTTACTCTTTTTTTCTCCACCTATTGCTTTGTCCTTTTCATTTCCAAAGCAGATGCCGTGTACAGGGGTACAAACAAAGCAGAGTGGTAATAGCGAGATCCTCTCTTTACTTTTTCCTGACAAGTCTCTCTGTGTGTGTATATTTACAGATGGGCCTCTAGGCAAAAGGAGAAGCTTTTCTCCCAGTAGCAGCAGTGAGTGTCCCTCTGACACCAAGAAGTCACGCAGCGTATCTCCAAAAGGTAAGGCTGAGCCTATATATGTGATATCACAACATACAAACACTCTGCAAAGACTGAGAGAAAAAGCCAAACAATGGCAGGGGTGACAATAGTGTCAAAATGATTGAATATGAGAAGTGAAGAAGATGATTCTCTAAAGATAACATAAAAACCTCTGCAGACCTATGAAAAACAGCAGGTCGTAGAGGCCCACAGAGCACTCTCATGCAGAGCTGTGTGTCAAGCAATGTGATTGGTCGATCCATCTACCTGTTGGGGAGGGAGGCATTTTGACATGAGAAGCTAAAGCTACAGAATAAATCCTCATGATTAGTCTAAAAGTGAATTTTTCTTTTTTTAAGTACAGACTGCACAAAAAAGTAACAATAACTTAAGCTGGTACAGCAAAAAACGTTGATACACAGAGTGGTGAAGCAAAGCCCCTCTGTAGAGCTGCAATCCCATTGTCGCCCTCTATCATTTATTATCTTGTGTGGTGTGAAACTGGGTGCCCCGCCTGGGACTGGGACCACCACCAAGCCTGTTCCTTTGGGCTCCTGAGGAAGACTTCCTGACTGATGCATTATACAGCAGGCAAAGCCAGCCGCGGCTCACCACACAAATCCGTCCCACAAACACGTGCGCTCTATGCGCCCACAAAGACACACACGCCTTCGACTCTGAGATGTGCATACAATCTTTATTTATGATGGTTATATCCTGTGTAAGACTTTGCCAGGAAGAAGTATTTCTGCAAACGCAACAGGAGGTTGGGTGTGGCTGCATTCAACTCAACATGAGCCCTGTTCTGACCTTTGACCTCTGAGTGACCTGTGACCTGCGGCTGTGGGGCTGCCTGGAGCCTCTTTCCCTCTCTGTGTATAGAAGCACTCACTCATGACCATCATCATCTTAGACAAACATCTGAAAGATGCATGGGGTTGGTTTTGGTTAAAAGGGACCTTGCTTAGGAAGTCTGCATGTTTGTGTCCTCTGCTTGAGATTTCTTTATGGCAAATAGGCTTTGTATGAAGTTTGACTCAGTGTTTTTGTGCCTTTCGGTTTTTTTTGTTATTTTCAAACAGCACAAAAACAGAATTTAGCATATATCTTTTCCTTGCTGTATATTCAGAGCAAGTGAGAGAGAGATAAAGACCTTGTTTGTGTGGGTCTGGGTATGTGCAGCCTGCTGCTCTCACAAAAGCCATTTTAAAACATTGCTGATCCCGTGTCTTAACCCTGAGCTCTGTCCACACCCAAAGTCTGACTCGCCACCTGTATGCGTGTTTGCATTTGTGTTCTCTGTGTTGGTTACATCTTCTTGCCCTGAAGTCGGACGACTGAAACCATACTTTAATGACTTATGCAGGTGGAAAAGTAGAATTGTGTGGAGTTAAAGAGATTGGTCATTACTGTGTAAATAATGCCTGTTTTTCTTTTATCTGCAAAGCCGGCACCTACTGCTGTGTTTAGAGAGGAGGCAAACTTAAGACAGGCACAGACTAGTTTCTCTCACACACACACACACACAAACACGCACAAACGCATACACTTCAGGACCTTGGGTGGATTAGCAGGAGCTTGGCGGCAGAGACAGAGATGCCTGTTTCCTCCCTCACCATTTCCACCCCACCTCCGCTCCTCAGCGCCACTCCTGCTCGCCTGCCCGGGGCCAGACTCGGGTTTCAAGAAGGAGGAGGTGGTAAAAATAACCCCTGCTTTCCTCTGCTTCTTCCTTCTCCACCTCATCTTCTGTCTCCCTCTTCTAACTCTTGAACCACCTTCCCCTATATCCCTGACCAACCTTACCTTAGATCATGTTACTATTGACAGAAAGAGGGAGGAGGGAGGTCAGAGAGAGATTAAGTATGTGGACTGACAGCTGGATAGATATACACCAAATCATTTCGACACTACAATGCAATACACATATTAAACACGTTATTATTCATTATATGTACTCAGAATATAGTTTTGCCAAAAAAAGCTGTGCTTTTTTGTCAGCCATTGAGAGTTCATGATGGGGTCAGGCTCAAAACATCAACACTGCATGGCCATGTGCATATCTTTATGTGATGAGACTTCCAGTCCTGCAGAGAAATGATCTTAACAAATGATCTAATGTGAGAAAGTCAGTAGGTCACGATTACCAGCAGTTTTAAAAATAAAAAAAAACTGTAAACAAAATGACCTGTAGATGTATAGGATTTTATTTATTTTTCTATTTTGTCTTGCACGTCTCCCTCCAACATTTTTGAAAGCTGCATAAGGTGTGATTTTTATCCTAAAAATACACCTGTCTTTTCAGCTTAAATCACAGAATGTGACAGAAATGCTTTCCTCCTTTTCAGGCTTAAATTCCGGTGTCTGAAGCGGTTACATTTCAGAGTCAGCCAGTCTGACTGTAATACAAAATGACTCTTTGGGTGCATTTCAGAAAAAAAGGTATCAGTGTATCTTTTACCCCAGGGGACATTTTTCAGGGAAATAAGATTTTCTCAGACTGTGGAGGTCTATGTTTTCACAAGTCATTAGTAAATTAAGCAGATTTGGCCATGACGCTCTGCTACAGGAGACTCAGATTAATGAGCATTTGGATGCCGTTGACAAATGGCAGCAACTGTTTTTTCAGGAGAGCTTAGGGTTAACAGATCTGGTGATGAATGAATGAGAGACAGTTAGAGATGAATGCTTGGATCTATGAACTTTACCCTAAAAGCAGCAGGAACTTTCAAAAGTACTTCCTCCTGACCAGGAACATTTTTCTGGAGAAAATTTGTTCCCATTATCTTTTAAAGCAACCTGTTACAGCAGAGAAGCTGAAAGGGATAAGAGCTTAAAAAGAGAATTCCATTAAAAAATCAGGCTGGGGCTGCACAACAATTCTTGTGCACATTCAGTCTAATCACAGGACAAGCAATGTTAAGTATACTAAACATATTTTTTAAAACAAATGCTTATAACGGTTTATACAGTATAATGTGTTGGATCATTTTTTAGTTCTGGATTTTGATATGGTCGAATGTATTGTATTTTGTCATGGTTAGTTGTACGAACGTCATTTAGCATAAAAGAAACCTCTGAAACGTAGTCATACATTAAAAAGCTTTTAGTTTTCAGTTCATTACAACTTAATTTAAGCCTAAAGTTTGAGAAATGACGGATGTAATTCAAATTTTTTCATTTTCTTGGAATTGAAGTCATTAATATATTTTTAGTAGGTCTATTAAAGTAACCACTATGTTTTCAAGCACGCTTTTCCCGTCAAATTATATGTCGCTGAATAATGTGTCTTTTTTTATTTTAGTACAGCCTTAAGTACCTCAAATGTGCCTACTACTTTATAACTTTGTGTTTAATTCCTTCCTGGTTATATCAGAATAATGAACAGCAGCTCCAACTATTGTGTTGGGTGATGTTCTATGATCTTTGGGTGGAGTCAGCTACAGACCTGTGAAAGCTGGTTACCTTTTTGGGCCAGTGAAGGTTTAAAACTTTGTACAGAAAGCATGTTTTCACTAGTTATTTCTGTGAAACACTGAGCAATGTACCAGGGCTAAAGGCTGAACTTTTGTTTTTTTCTAATGACTTGGACACTGACAGTTGCTCCTTCCTTCCTCAGAAAACTCCCAGAGCCCAGTGGTGGAGGCAGGTGGCAGTCACGGCCACATGAGCCCCGAGGAGCATTATCGGCGTATGATGTCGGTGCTCAGCGAGCAGGGGTCCTATGAGGAGCAGCAGCAGCGCCTCTACCAGCTAGCAAGTAGCATGGGCCTGCCCAGCCATGGTCAGTATACAGCCTCTGTATTGATGTTTATGTGGTTATCATCATTCTCACTGTAATGACACACACTAAAGACACTTCAGTGAGAATTGATTTTTAAATAGTTCATTGGTTGTGAGAATTGATTCATAACAGATCCAGGTGTACTTCTTTTAAGTCGGAGTGAATAGAGATATATTTCAGACAGTAAACGCTTCCTTTTGATGCACTCAACAGCTTCTTTAAAAGAAAAGAATATCTCCCGTCACCTGTCAACAGGTCACAGACATGCAATAGTGTTGTGTAACCCCAGAGTTGAAGCGCTGTGTTCAGACGACCGTGTTAAGGTGTGCCACCCTGCTGCCATGGTAAAACCCCAGCCATGGAGACAGCTGACAGCTCTATTTGCAGAGCTTGCCCAACCCAAAAGTCAAAGTGTCACTCTGGGTGATTTCTGACCACCCTGACTCCCTGCCGTTAACAACACCCGCATGCATCAACGTCATGATTGATCTGGGTACTCTCATTGGCCGCATGCCAAGCCTGTAAAACCACCTACACCCAGGAAATTGCCAGCATGTCACACATTTACTCAGTTTCTGCAGGCATAAAATTGACTGTTTTTTTACTTGAAAATTGTAGTTTGACTAGAAAAAGGGAAAATGAGAAAACCTCCCTCGTTTGGATTTTACAATTTGGCAAGATATCCATTTTAATGTTAATGCCATAAAATGTTAACATTTCTCTCATATTTTTCTAAAGAATGTAATATTAGGTCCTGCTCGTCTTTCACAGTAGCATAAATCCAATCGATGTTCTAGCTGAATTGTACTTGAGCTACTTTTATTTTTATTTGATTAGTAATGATTTTTAATTGCTGGCTGCAAATCCAAGGGGCGAAGCCTATAAATGTTTTAATTGCCTTTTCCCTGTGTCTTAGAGGATTTACAGGCAAAATGCGGTGCATTTGTGAAGGTTTTATGACTCGGAGCTCAGTTTGATCACTGGCTTCCTTTCCCAGAAGCCTTGTCGGTTTTTAGGTATACACACTGTGGCACAACACAGAAACCCCCTCCCTTCACTTCCATATTCAAAACCGTTTCATAGTTTTAATCTGCTCATGTGCATTCTTCTTCCAAGCCACACTTAAAAGCTGCGTGTGTGCACAAGAAGAAGAGGCAAAGGTACACCAGGAATAGGACTAAAGAGAAGAGAAAAAACTGTGAGATGGTCAAAGAAAACTATGTGGGAACAGAGATGTGGGAAGAGAGAATAAATAACTTCTCCTGCAGCAAGAAATCAAAACACAACAAAACGCATAGAAACAAGTTTGTCAAACACTAAAAGACAACTTTCTGCCGTGATTTCCATACAGTGACATGCAGTGTGTGTGTGTGTGTGTGTGTGTGTTTACCTCCTGTCACATCCTCTAAGTGCTACAGGAGACCTGAGCAACACTCCTGGCAACTTCCTCCAGATAACCACCAACTGCTTACCTTTTTATTTTTTACAACACATGTTCTAACACTACCATCACATCTACTTTTTCCCCAGTAAACAGGTGGAGCTTGTTAAAAAAAGTGACACACAAAAACGGTCCCTGAGATTGGACAGGGGGGTGTTTTGTCTCGTGAGATGTGAATGTCCTCCACCAAAACCCCTTGACATTGACCTGGTGTCCAATGGGGCCCTTGTGACCTCCCCCACCCTTCCCTTTGTGCCCCTCATTCCTCCTATACATCTCTCTCTCGAGCTTGCCTTTACCCCAGCCTCCACCCTCCTCCTTTTCCTTACCACCAACTCTCCCTTTAGCCTTGGTCCCCGCAGAGCATCCTTTCATGTGTTTGAAGTGTAGGGCACAGAAAATGAAAGCGTGTGTGCGCCAGAGAGGTGGGGGGGGGAGAGAAGCTCTGTGTACCTATGTATGTGTGTGTGTGTGTGTGTGTGTGTGTGTGTCTCTCTGTGTGTGTAAATGTGTAGGTGCAAGGTGTTGTTTGAGAGGCTCTCTCTGGACCTGATGGGCCAAGGAAGAGTTGGGAAAAGAGTGTGTGTTTGTAGGGGAGTGGAGGTGGAGGGGTTGTAGAAATGGCCAGAAGGGCTCTCCCTCCCTCTCCATATGATGAAAGGAGACTGAGGGAGAGGGAAAAGAAAATGAGCGGTGGGGGTAGTGATCCAGATGAAAGTGAGACGAGGAGTTGGATGGAGGGTGCATTTTGTTTTGTCCGCTGGAGTTGGAATTTTACTGAAACACGGAACCGTCGACATCTCTTTGCATCATAAAGATGTGGAGAATTCCAGGATGAGAATAACAAAAAGAAAATATCCCAGCTAGATATACTTGGGAGATATTTCCCTTCATACAGGCTGTCACAGCTGCTAAATGGCTGTAAAATGCTAGCTATTTAGGTGCTAAGTGCTTCAACGGATGCCTTTTACGTACCTTCCAGTCCAAAAAATCCAGTACCAGACCAGTCGAGCTGCTCTAATGCAGCACTCGCCTGCATTCTTTGCAGAGGAAAACCTAGCTTAACCGAAGGGATTTAGGCACAATTCCAGGGGTGATTATGGTGAGAAAATAGGAAGGCACAAAAAAAAAAGGAATTGGGTCCAAATACCAAACTGGGACTTCCCATAACCCAAAATAACTCATGCAAAGCAAGAGGTATGAGAGTGTTTGTCCTCAATTAGGACTCTAATTTGCTGTCAGTGGGACTCTCCTCGTGTTGCAGCTGCTGGGACACGAGGAGATGACTTTTACAGGGGAAATTTCCGAATCTGACTACATACCTTGTGCACACAAAGCCACACAGATGAGAAAAGCCTCAGGTGACACTGCTCCTCTAAGCTAATATGTAAAAGAAATAAAGTAGGGGAAAGAACAAAGTATGGACCCAGGGTCGCAGAGGATTTACAAGCATGGGATAAATTAATACAGAAAGGAATAATTGAAGAAAGAAAGAAAAAGATCAAATACTGTTTCATTTACATTTTAAACTCTTGAACTGCTTGATTTAAGTCAAGTCATGTTATGTGCACAGTTATTACATAGTAATGTAACAAGACACCAAAAAAAAAAAAACTTTACAAAGACTATGAGACACCAGTCATAAAATATCAAATATATTCAGTATTACACGGTGATCTAAGAGTGTGCCGCCATGTAGAGCTCACATATAGAGGAAACATCTCGTTTAACTATCACGGAAAGTGTAATAGAATGAAGCATATGGATTGTCTGAAAAGAAAAAGTTTAAAAAGTAGAATCAGCAAAAAGGGCACACAAAAAAACATTTTCCTGGATTTAGAGGATTTAGAAACCACAGCCAGACTGAAAACACTGCAGGGGTAACTTCAATCATCATCAAAAAAGCTTGTTGCTCATCCTCCAATACCACTGTACGTAAGTCAGCATCAGTGTCTCCCTGTGTCACCATGGCAACAACTACAAGCCTGTCCAGCTGTGTTCCATCCCTTTTTAGTGGCGCTGAAATTCTGCTGGTGATGTGACATTGGTGATGATGTTTTCTTAGCTTGGTCATGTTCCCTAAATAGTTGTGTGTGTGCTGTCCTCTGTAAGATTCACAGGCAAAAGTTAGTCCGGAGGCTGCAGAGTGATCAGGATACCTTTGCCTCTGCAGCATTGATTCTTTTTCAATTTGTTACTCGGAGGGCCCCAGACTTTATGGAAGTGCCATATTAAAAATTGCTAAAGCTCCCCTTAAACTGAGCCAGTCGTACAAAATAATTGGTGAGGTGGGAGTGTGACCACAGAAGACTCAGAGGTCAACTGCTCCACGCTGTCACAGCTGCACAACAGATTGTGTGTGTGTGTGTGTGTGTGTGTTAGTGTGTGTGTGTGTCTGAGTGTGCACTTTGGGGCTTCGGTTCCCTCTGATCCCTCTCTTATCTCCCACAATCCCCCCCTCCCCCCACTTTACCGGCGCGCACACACAAAAACACACACGCACACACTCTTGTCTGCCGCCAGCCGAGTCCCCTGCGGCCTGGCGCAGCAAACAGATCGATACACCGGAGCTAGGCTGCATTAATATCTGTCGCTTCACCCCCCCTACCCCGGCGCCCACTCAACTGCTTCAACACACACACACACACACACACACACACACACACACACACACACACA
>CAJRST010041110.1:6426264-6440022 GCA_907169785.1 Menidia menidia
AGAATAAGTAACTTTTCAAACTCTACTGTTTTGTATTCTACTGGAGTAATCCTGCAACACATCTAGTTTAAGATATGGAGAACCGGCTCTGCCAAACTGTTGACTGTATTATTGACTGAATCTGTAAATGCTCCACTTTTTGCTAATATCTTTGCACGGACAGCAGCTAGATGCTAATCATTTTGTCCTCCCCCGTGCTTCATTTAACTGAACCAACATTTCCCTTTTTGTCTCAACTATAAATCCACTGTCGTTTACATGTCACTAAGTTGTCATCCTCCTCTTTGTTTTTCCCCCCGTACTCAGACCTGCTGCGCGCTCGTCAGGAGGCGCTGGCGGCAGCAGTGAGGAATCCCGCAACCTTAGAAGCTCACTTGCCCTCTGCGGGCAGCTCTTCATCATCCAGCCAGAGACGTAAGCAGGGCCTGCCACAGCATCGGGACGCACATTACACTGACAGGTAAAAAAACCTGCCACAGCGAGCTGCATTTTTTGAAACCACATCCCTATACTGCATGATAGCAAGACCAGCTTTTTTTTTTTCATTGTTTAAAAAAAAAAAAAAAAATCCATGTGGTATAAGAGTTAATCACCTGTCAGTTTGCATCCGCACACTGCTGCTGTCTTCCTTTCGTTATTTCACTTCCTGATCAAGATTTGATCTCGTATTGAGTTTTCCTCAGTGTGCTGCACAGAGCTTGTGTGTTTTTCACAGACATATCTAAAGTAAGGCCCCGCAAACCTCCTGGCTACCAGCGTGGAGTTGCGCGTCTGCGCGTCATTCCCTCCCCCGTCCCCCCCTCAGCGCTGGCCCCTGCGCCTCCCAAACAAAGCCGGGGGCAGCGGGAGTGGGCGGGTAATTGCTTGTCGATTATTTATGTGGAGCGGGGAGAGGCGGGGGATCGATAATGGGCCGGCGGTGCGGCAGCAGGGGGTGTGTGTGTGTTTGTATGGTTTGCGTGTGTGTGTGTGAGACAGAGGGGAGTTGGTAAGGGGCGGCGGGGAGGGGTGGGGGGGGGATAAGCAGGAAACAGAGCAGCCAGGCGCTGTATGGTGCATCTATGGGAGATGGTGGGGGTGTATATATTTTGTGTGTTGAGGCGAGGAGGGGGAACCGAGTGGTCTAACCGTGTTTGTTTGCTCCATTTTTCAAGCTGTTGGTCTGCATGCCTGCTCATCTATGCGGACTGAATCTGGGTTTGTTTGTGTGAATATGTCTGCTAATTTGTGCGTCTGTGAATGTGAGAGGCCAGTGGTTCAGTGTGAATGTACTCGGTGAGCCGTAGCTGTTCTCCGGCAGCACACTGAGTAATTAGCCTCACAGGACTGGGGAGAGTTAAACAGGCCTCAGCACCCATCCATCCGTCCATCCGTTTCTGTCTTACTGTGTCCGTCTATGAACTCTTCAATGCCATAACTATCAATGTGCATTTTAGGGTGATTTAAAAAAAAAAAAAGAGAGATCTGATTAAACAAAATGCAGTATGCTGAAGACCACTGAATAAATCACATAAAGTTTGTTGTTTTGTAACTGACAATTATGGTGGTTAATATGAGGGCTGTATTCAAATTTACAATTAGAAAATCTAGTAGGAGCCTATGAAGTCTATATTGTGTCAATATAAAGTTTTACCATTTGATAAAAAAGCAGCAGAATTATGTCAGTAATCCATTTTAATGCTTTGCTGGCAGTATTTGTAGAAAAAAATGGTAAAAAACTCTCCATTTCTGAGATC
The DNA here is from genome assembly GCA_907169785.1 of Menidia menidia. Taxonomy (NCBI): domain Eukaryota; kingdom Metazoa; phylum Chordata; class Actinopteri; order Atheriniformes; family Atherinopsidae; genus Menidia; species Menidia menidia. The sequence goes on from CAJRST010041110.1 coordinate 6,428,001, forward strand.
CAGTCCTCAGTATTTGTTACCTTGCTTAACATTAGGTGCTTGTGTCTGGAAAACAGCTCAGGAAAAAATATATATCATTTGTAAAAACATGCTAAAAAAATCACCTGTCATGCAGTAATTTTAATGATGAACAAAAGTGTTGCAGTATGGTATACATTTTTAAATGTGCAACAATACGGGAGGGAAAATACAGGATTCACCCCCCCTCTTTGTTAAAGTGTAAGGTGCTGTATGGTATGGCAGGGCAGCTGGTCTATCTCAGAATTTGGTTAGTACATGCAAGTCCTTGAGCAAACAAACCTCTTGATTTTCCTCCACCTAATCAGCTACACTATTTACCTAAAAACCTCATAGAAGAAGAGGGATAAGACCAGTGACAAAACTATGAAATTGCTTGAAGTGCTCCAACTTAAATTTGTGATCAGATTTGATTGAGTTTGTTTTGGACTGAAGTTGTAATGTGCAGTGCCTAACAAAGGCACCATATTGGGATCTCTTGTGATCTTTAAAAATAGCAATGAATGGAAGTAAAAGAAAAAAACCTTGCTTTAAATAAATCTCAGCTGTGACCTTTCACTTGCTTGAACAGCATTCATGTTGTGGAGCTCGATGAGACAGTCCATTTCCCTAACCTGGGCTGGAACCAGTCAGGTGTGAGAGGATTGCAGCAGCATGTTGGCTGCTGCATACCACTGTGGCTATGAGTCAATCCTGGACATGTGAGGCAGCAAAGCATGACTCCTCTCACTGCTTTGACCCTCTGTCCAAATCCGCTGACCTGGGGTTCAAAAACCTCCTTCTATCTCAAGTTACTGATGAAATTTGGAACATGTCCCAATGGCTGACACCTGTCACCATGCTGATTTAGTAAATAATCTGCATTGATTGATGCATGATGACAATCTATAACTGTGCTTACGATCTTAAAGATATTATATTAATATCTTAACATACTGTACTTTTGTCTCCATGTATCAAAAATTGAATTAAAAATTTAAAACTATTTGATGGACAAACAGCTAGATATACTTCCTGTCTGGGGAATATACTATAAAGTGTACTGAAGGGCCAGATTGTAGAAACCATAAGACACATAAAATCCCCAGAAACAGAGTAGAGATAAATTAAGACATTAGTGGAAAGTGTGAAGATTACATTAAAATGACGGTAATTGGTAAGTTCAAGAAAAAAATGCATTAAAATGACTGAGTTCGGGGAGGAAAACTCTCCCCTCTAACTGTAACTCTCCGCGGCTCACCTTTCCATCGACCCCTCATCATTGATTATCTGGGGCCCATTAGGGCCCATTGTTAAAAACAAATCATTAGGGCCGCTCGATGGGCTTAGAGCCTGGCGCTCCATTTGTCTGGCCTTAAATGGCACTAAGCTCATCGAGCATCTGCAAGGCAAATATGGGAGGGCTGGAGAAAAGTAAAGGGAAAGGCAGATGAAGAGGAAAATATTAAAAGAGGCAAAAAAAGATGGCGAGGTGAGCGAGAGGGAAAGATAAACCAAAATAAAGAGTGAGAAGATCGAGAGAGAGAGAGAGAGAGAGAGAGAGAGAGAGAGATAAGGGGAGGCGGTGGGGTGCGGGGAGTGACTGAGATAGAGGGGAGGGGGGGGGGGGGGGGGGGGGGGGAGCAAGCGTGGAGGGAGCCTCATCCATTTTAATGAGCTTCCTGTGTAAATGTGTTCCTGCGGAGAGGGAGCCGAAGGCGGCCGCGCGGCGCTCCTAATCCCCCCCACGCTTCAGTCATTAAGGGCAGCCCTGTCACACACACACACACACACACACACACACAGACGCACGCACGCATGCACACACAGACACACGCACACACACACACACACACACACACACAGACAGACAGACACACACACGGGGCCTGGGCTGTTGCAGGACGGCCCCACTGTCGCCACTCTGACAGGTCGCCACACACCAGTGAATTCCCCAGGAGCCCGCGGCCTCTCTGCAGGCGGGGACAGACAGAATCCAGTGATGGAGTTTGGTGTGATTATGAGTCCACCTTTTTGGGAATGTTTTATTTTTCCCCCACCAACGGTCTCACGAGAAATCTAGGTGAATGTTTTCGCCTCGTCTTTTTATAGCTTGTCAGTGGTTTTTGCCAACAAAATGCACAGGGTGCAAAAAAAAGTAAACCCCGCGTGCGCGCGCGCGAGAGCTGAAAGACAGACACGCGCGCAACGCGCACACATCCCCAGAGCGAAACGACTAATGTCTGCCACTCCTCCCTCAAAATTGCCTCCTATAAAAGAAGGAAGGAGATGGAGGAAGGGAGAGCAGAGGAGTGTCAGACGCACACTCTTGCTCTGCTCTCCCTCTCTCACCCGTGATTAGGCCTAATTATGGTGGCGCAGACGCCTGGCAGCCCCAGTCATGCAGCTTTAATTGACCGTTATTCATCTGCGGGCTAACGCTAAGCACGGCGGTGCACAGAGAGGGAAGAAAGGGGGAATATCAGAAAGAAGAGGGGGGGGGGGGGTAGGGGGGGGGGGGGGGTGGGGGGTGGGCGGGGGGGGGGTGGGGGGGGGGGGGGGGGTTGGGGGGGGTTGTGGGCGCCATGGCGTTGCCTGGTGGAACTGTGCGTCGCAAAGCTAATTGCCAGCCCTTAGGGATTAGGCCAGGTGATTACACACTGGGCGGTGTAATTACATAAGCAGCGGATAGCGGGGCCCCGACTAGCGGCTCCGGGGTCACGCGCCACAGAACCTCACCCAAGATTAATTGGAGCTGCCACTGGAGTGCGAGGCACCGCCGGAGAGAGCGGTTATACGATTAGTATTAACATTTCAGCGGCGGAGGCGATCGATGAGTGCACGTACACACACGCAACACACACACACACTGTCTGACTTCAGGCCCCCAACCCCCACCCCTACCCCCCCCCCCACCCCGTCCCATTTCATCTCCCCGTTCATGCACATGAACCCGCCCTCAGAGCAGTTCGTCTCTCTTCCCTCACCGTTTACAGAGGCGGGAGACATGCAGGCGCTAGCTAATTTGAACACGGTTTGCAAAACAATATTTGCGGTTGCACGCGTCCCAGTGTTGGTTTTGACTTTGTTGTTTTCCTCAGCTTGCTTCCCATGTATGCCTTTGTGCCGCGGCAGTCACAGAGCTGAGCTCTGATTGGTGTGGCAGCAACAGCTCTGGAGGAGGGAAACGGGAGAGGGGATGTGGGGAGGCGAGGGGCAGCCCTGGAGACAGCGTCACCATCCCCTCCAGGATCTAAACCATACCTTCTTTGACACCTGTAGAGGGTCAAGGTGCATGTGCCTCCCTCATCTGGCAGCTTTGTATGGGCTTTTTCATCAGCATAACTCCCTAATGATGTGCACCAAGTTCAGAGAAAGGAAAGAAAGGAGTAAGCATAAGAACCACACAGAGCCAGAGCAAGGGACAGAACGAAGGGAGGAAAAAGGGAGCCAAAAAAAAAAACTTAAAAGCAAAAGAAAAGTGAAGGGGGAAAAAAAATCAGTGGGGACGGATTTTTTTCTCTCTCAGAGGTCACAGGGGAGTACAGGCAACAATAAAGATGGTCAAGGCAGACGGAAAAGGAGAAAGGTGAGAGGCACCTTTCCCCCCTCAAGAAGGACAAAAGACCGAGCCAATAATGGAGAGGCCCTTTCAGAGGCAGAGGTTGCAGGATGTTCCATCTTTTCAATGCCGCCGAGAGGGCGAGTGGGAGGGAGACGGGGAGAAGGCCGTAAAAAAAAAAAAGAAAAAGGAGCGGAGAGAGGAGGGATGAGTGTTAATTAGAAGGTCCTTCAAGCCGTGGCCCCGGTCGAGACGCAGGGGCCGCCCCAGCTGTCGGAGCGTGACACACTGGCATTGTGCATTCAGGCCTCATTATGTGTGTGGATTTGGGGCTGTGTGTGTGTGTGAGTGTGTGTGTGAGGGAGGCGACAGGGGAGGGAAAGGCTGCAGTCCAGGGTACAGCGATGGCCAGCGGCGCTTACTGCAGCGTGACAAGACTGATGAGGCGCCGGGGCGACATGGGGGCCTCTGGTGTGCCACTGATAAAAATACACCACATACACAGGTGTTGCTGCACACACACACGTGTGCATAGAGATGAGCCGGGCTGAGGACACCAAACTCTGTGAGCGGGGGAAACCGCTACAGCCATGAGCACATTTGTCATGCTAACTAAAATCCAAGTTTGATTAATGTCTTGCTTATGTTTTTGTCCACAGAGACCTGGCCCACCCTCCTCCCCTCTTGTCGCCTCCAACTGCTCCTCACATTGCCTTAGGACCTCATCTGCGGCCGCCTTTCCTGGGCATGCCCTCTGCTCTTTGCCAGGCCCCTGGTGAGTCTTCAGTGAGGCCGTGCAGTGAATGAATAATACTTCTGACGTGATGCGAAGGAAAAGTTCAGGGCTTCAGTGAATTGTGTTTTTATGTTCTAATAGTGGGGCGAGAGGTGTTTATTTCCTAATGAGAAAAGAAAACATCACAGCATTGTAAAATTCTATCTAAAAGTATAAAGTGCATAACCTAGTGCATACTAGGTTCTGCAGCTGATGGTAGTTTACACAACTTTCCCCAGTTTTAAAATATACACAAGAAAAGTTCAATATTTTTAGCAGTGATGAAATGTTAATGGCAACTGAAAAAAATACTGAAATGCACAAACTTGCTTCCAGGTTTCGGGCTTGCTTTAATGCTTAGTTTGGATTATTTGATTATTAAAATTAGGTGAAAATTCTTAAAACTGTCAAGTAATTAGATGCAGTAATAAAGCATAAAGTGGCATCAGATAAAAACACTGAAGTGAGTTAGTCTGTGCTCTCAGTTTTTGCTTACTGGCCTGTTTCCTTTACTTTGTTACTTATTTTTTAACAGGTTATGGCTTCCTCCAACCAGCTCAAGCTGAGATCTTTGCCCGGCAACAGGAGCTCTTAAGGAAGCAAAATCTGGCAAGGTGTGTGTTGCGGCATTTAAACTGACAATCACAGACTTATGTTAACATAGGTCACATGATGTTGATCTGGCTGTGCACGATCAGAACAATGTAACATCTGGCCTGTATAATAAAGTCTGTCTTTCGCCGCCCTTAGACTGGAGATGTCTGCGGAGCTTTTGCGGCAGAAGGAGCTGGAAACTCTTCACCAGCGACAGCAGCAGCAGCAGCGTCTGCTGGGCTCTGACCCTTTGACCGCTCTGCCTCCCGGCCTGCCCCACGACCACCCAGCCTTGCGGAGTCTTCACGACATCCCGGAGGGACACTCGCTCCGGGAGGAGCTGGCCCGCCGCTCAAACGCCATGCTGGTGCTTCGGCACGGGGCGGCCACGCCCCTCCTGACCCTCAACCAGCAGCATCAGCAGCCGGGAGCGTCCTCCGCACCCAAAGAAAGCCAGGTCCAGAGCTCCGTGCTCGGGGCGGAGGCAGAATCCAGAAAGGCGTCCCGCAGAGACCCCCAGACACCCATCCGCACCGTGGATCACAGAGGAGGACGAGAGGACAGGAGACGGGACGAAGACCTGGAGTCTCGCGATGAAGAAATGAAGGACTCGGACAGCGAGGCGGAGATGTGCGACGAGAGGCGGGACGGCGCCAAGCTCAATAAACCCAGAGACAAGGACAGGGGCAGAGGCAAAGAGGCCAGCAGCAAGGGGGGGTGTGATCGTGCCAAGGAGGCGGGAGAGAGTTCAGGCAGGCTGAGCGCCCCGTGTAGTTCAGCAGGTACGGAGTCGCCCAGCCGCCACCTCTTCACTCCTGGACTGGGCAAAGCTGACCTCAAGTACCACCTGCCGCCGGGGTTCATGCCTCCGCTGCCCGCTCTGCACGCCCAGACGCTGCCCTTTGCATTCCCCTACGCCAGCCCCTACTTTCACACGGGTGAGACACTCAGACACGCACGCACACACCCGCACGAAGCTCAGTGCTGACATGTGAAACCCATTAGCGTCACTCTGTGTGTGCACGTCTCCAGTGTGGAGACCTCTCCTTGTTAGGAGCCATGCCTTTGACCCCAGCGCGACCCACACGCACACCACCAGCAGCACAACCACGAGGGGAGGACGTTAGGGAGGGGGGGGGGTTGTTTGTCCAAACACAAAGCACGCTCAGATTCTTCTGCTGGGGGGTGCTTCTCGGCGACGACAAGGGGAGGACGATTAATGTCCTCACCCTATAATCTCAGGCTAAATCATTGGATTGGATGAAAATTCAAAGATCCAGCTCCTGTTTTCTCAAAAGTGCCCACAGTCCGTTGCGCATGTTGAGGCTAGTTCCACTGGTAAATGACTTAACAAATGACGAACAATATAAAATATTAATAACAAACCACGTTATTTGTCACTGTAAATGAGTTAGCATGGTGACATTCAGCAGAGGAAAGCAGCGGGTGAAACATAGGGACAGTTTATTTTAATAGTTTGTTTACTACACAGTATCATTAGGGGTGACAACATCTTAGAACAGCTCTAGCAGATGTATAATAATCCTTTTTGTTTAGGGTCAATGCATTTGACTAATATGATCTAATATGAGAATTCCACTAAAGACGACAAAGCGTAGATTTTAGAGTTTAAAGGGAGCGTTTTGTTGAAGTAATTCTGTACCACAATAACTTGATAACTAACAAGAATTGCTAACTAAATTGAATTTCTGCAAACCCAAGCAAAAGTTCATCATGGGCAGCTCAAGGACAGAAGATGCTAACCGAGTCATTTATCTGTAAATCAAAACATTGCGGTGTTTCACAGTTGTTCCCCTGATCGTTTAAAACATTCAGACATTTTTGGGAGCAGAAGTGCCAAATGTTCTCTGGTGTCAGATTTATGTTGCTGGTTTCCTCATTCTTTGGGGAACTCGCAATTCCAGAGCAGTCCCGAAAAACACAGAGTTGTTAATCTCCTTAATACAATACGTCTACAATTCTGACTGAAAATACTTTAAATGTTTGGAGAAAAGGCTTGCTAATTACACAGACCCACCAGAGCCGAATAAATTATTCTTGTTCGAAGTAGTTTCCATTCATTCTGTCGGAACGTGCAACAGCTTTGGACCCAGCTTATGTATTGACACATCATTTTCACTCGCTGCTGCTTTTTCAGGCTCTTTGGGAGGTCTTTTCATGGATGGAGAGGACTCAGCCACGGCCAACCCTGTGGAGGACATCGGCAAGTGGAGTGTGGAGGATGTGTGTGGCTTCATAAGCAGCCTGGCTGGATGTGCGGAATACACCCAGGTGAGAGAACAGGAGAGGACGAGAGAGAGAAAAGGAACTGAGGCCAGGGGCAGGCTGGCTAATTACCATAGAAGAAGAGAAGTGACAAAGATAGGATGGATATTCCGAAGCTTCTCGAGGATTAGTAATGAGGTGTCATTATGTTCAAGCGGGAGAACTAAACCGTCGGCTCGTTAAGTTTTAGGTGTGTGGATGAATGAATGAATGGTCACGTTCACGGTGGATGTATGGCGATGTGTAGACTGTGTGAAGGAAATGTGTGTTCCCGATGATTGTTCCTGAATACATTTGGAATATGTCAACCATCCTCACTTCATGAGCGGCTCTTTCCTCTGTAAAATTCCTTTCGATGAAATTCGAATGGAAAAAAAAAAACATTGTTTGCCGGGGAGCAGACGATTAGTTGGCAGCTATGATTTTGTCATCCGACCACAGTTGGATGATCCGTATTGTGATCATGCTGATTGGTCTGTGACGGTTTGGAGTAGAGCAGCTGTTTGTAGGCAGGATGAGTGGGTGTGTGTGGCCGGCGTGTGGCCGGGCTGTGGCTGAAGCGGCTGTGTCTCTGCCAGGTGTTTCGGGAGCAGGCCATTGATGGAGAGACATTACCTCTGCTCACTGAGGAGCACCTGCTCAACACCATGGGACTAAAGCTGGGGCCCGCCCTCAAGATCCGCTCACAGGTACACACACCGTGTGGAGCTGTGTGTGTTTGAACGTGTGTCCTGTCCTTAGGGCCAGGGAAAACTACTAGCATAGGGTAGAATAGCTTATTCCCCTAAACTAGCCTGCCCCCACAGGCTGCAGCCTCTTTTTTCTCTCTCTCTCTCTTTCTCTCTGAAATACAAACATTAGCCCACTGCGCGAAGCTCGCCTGGCTGTCCTGACAGTCATATGGTCTCTTCTTATGTCCTCAGGTGGCACGCCGCGTTGGCAGGCTGTTTTACATGACAGGATTCCCGCTGGCATTCCCATTTCCACCGTCTGCCGCCATGCGCCCTCCCGAGCGGGATAGAGACCCCCTGACCACGCCATCTGACACCCCGATGCCTCTCTCCCTGTCCCTGCACCAACGCCCCGCCTCCACGAGCAGCAGCTCGTCTCCGTACAGCGGACCCACGCCGGGGTGCTCCTCCCCCAAACAGGAAAACGGGAACGGTTCCGCAATGGTGGGAAGATGCGAGGCGAAAACTCCCTCGTAGGGGCCCACAGGCAGAGTGAGAAGACCGAGCATGAGTCTGAGCAGGGTCACTTGAATCAGACTGTCCTTTTCACCCACCATCCCTTACACTGAGACCTTTAACCTGAAATCGACGGGAAAATATTGGACTGGAATGAGAAACTTTTGGACAACCTCTGCAGTAGCTGAGCAGAATCCAAAGAAACTGGGCTCGGAGTGAAGAAATGTGAACTGACAGAGGAACAGAGAAAAGGAAAAGGAGACAGCTGGTCACAGACGGCCTGCCAAAAAACATGAGCAGAGCTCTGCCACAAATGCGACATTCTTGCAAATCAGACAGACGCTAGCGGAAACTCTTCCTTCCTTCCTCTGCAGAAGGAAGCCCTTCTCACACCTTCTTTCTCTTGTCTCCATCTATGACTGCGTTGACCACAGGCCCTGCAGACATGAAAGAGAGATGCATCTCCCCACTTTTCTCTGCCTCCTGTCCTTCTTCTCTGACAATTTCCTGAGGCCAAACAGCAGTGTGGCGCTGTCTTTAGAGGCTGGAGTCGAAACACATGCTGAGCAGCAGCAGATCTGACCAGCTCTCTGTTCTCACTGCAACTATGCATTCCACTGTCCCGATACCAAAGATGACTGGATGCGTGGAATTGGAACTAGTTTTCACAACGTGTCTGCTTCTTTTTTGCATTAATCGTCTCAGAGGAAGACTGGTCCAACAGGGAAATGCTAGGCTAGTGCCTCACACAATGGACTGTATTTGAGCTGACGCAGGTAGAGCTTTTCATATGCTGACAAGCAAAAGGCTTTGAACTGTCAAAATGGTGGAGCCTCGTGGCGTGTGCAGTCATTGTACATTTGTGTTGACTACTTTTGGAGGTAGGATAAACATGCAAAATTGTACAGAATCACGCTTAAGATGAAAATATTCTGATGGTTACATAAGTGGTACTTTCACTTTTTGTCAAATGTAGTTGCACGAATAAGGATTTCTTTACTGAAAAATGTGACTTGCTGAACTTTGGTGGTACTTTTTTTTTTTTTTTTTTTTTTCTAAAAAAAAAAAGAAGAAAAAAAGTGTAATATTATAAAAGATGCTCCAATCTCAAATGCTATTCCAGCATATAAATACGAGGACAAAAATATTTATAGGACTTTTGATGTAGTAGATGAAAGCAGATATGGATATGTATAAAAATTAGCCCTTAAAATGGATTCCAAAGATACTTTCACTTTGTTTTCTCTTGGTTGCAGGGAAAAGAAAAGGCACAAAGCTCTTAATGCAAATGTTTCGAATTTGTTATGGATTTTCTTTTTTTAACAACGCAAGCAATGAATTAAAATGGTCTTTAGATTTCCCTTCAAAGTTTTGTCTTCATCCTATTTTTCTATTCACCGCACAGGTGAAATAAATCCTAAAGAAATATTACTGCTGTGTCTTTTCCTGTGTGTGTGTGTGCGTGTGCACTTTGATCAGATAACCTACAAATGTCTTTTCTTCTTCAGGTGTTTGTGGTTTTCATACTAAAATGTGTGTGTGGGTGGGGTAGTTTGAGGTCTCCCGTGTGTGTGTGCGCGAGAGGGGAGGTAGAGCCCCACGAGGAGCACAGTTCAGGTCAACACCAGCTGTCGGAGTGTGAGGTTCACCCCTGGGCCGAGGCCTCCCTGCCTGCGTGGGTAAACCAGACCCTCCTCGCATACCCCACCATCACTTACCTTCCTCCTTCAAAGCACTAAACTCTGCACGCTCTGCCGGGACTTCCCCTTCGCTTTAGGGGAACGTCTGCGTCTGAAGTTACTGAATTAGCCAAAAAACAAAAAGACCTTAAACTCCGGAAATGTGACTACAGATCCATTTGTGGGATTTAAAACCATGTCAAAAGACTAATGCCCCTCGTCTTGTGCACCAGTGAATTCATGCAAAGAGTGCAATGACTCAAGAAAACCCATATTCCCCTTTAGTTTAGCAGTGAAATTGTGCATGCGCTTCAAAAATGTTGGAAATCAGGGGGGAGCGGTCAGAGAAGGAAAGAGTGCGAGAGCACGAATACTCAGACAGAGAAGACAGTGGTCTGGACGGGGGGTGGGTGAGTACTTGGCACAGAAACAGACGCCGGCCTGTGTTGCTGCTCAACCACCTGGGCAGAGTTTTGGCACGGGATCAGACACTACCCTGCCAGACTGGCACTGCTCCGCTGCCTCGGGGCCCAACACCCATCCTCTTGGCCTGGCTCAGCCAGATGCATTGCTCCTTCCAAAATCACCCACCCTTGTGAAGCCTGAGGGTACCTTCAGGTGTGCACATGCACAGACAAAACACATTTTCTTGGTTCAGTTGCATCTCTGAGTTAGCACACATTAATGAATCAGCATCATGACAAAAAAAAAAAAAAGGGCCAGGTGACACAATTTGGATTCTTGAACTTTGCTTTACGGTTCCAACACTTAGTAAAAATTCCATCATAATCTTGCTTGTACTGTACACGTGATGCAATGCAAAATTGAAAGGCTGAAAGCCACAAGTCTAACAATATGACATGTATGAACGGTGCATGGGAGGATGCACAAACTCCATGAAGGTCAGTCATCATCCGACAGCTGTAGGTCTTCCACCACATCCTCCTCTCCCTCTGCCAGCTTTATCAGGGCTGCAGTCGACAGCGGCTGAGGAGCGCCGGAGGGGTTTTCATCCCCATCCTCGTCTCCATCTGCAACACAGACATGAAGCACTTGCATTTCAATCTCCCATTAGAAACAGGAATATTTTCAGATATAAGCTAAATAAAACATGTATAAACACGTCAATAAAAGTGTATATATCAATGTTCCCTGTTATTTGCATTTAACCAAAAAAAATTAATGTAAATTATTTACAGCAATTCAACTTTAAAATAAATAGCGTAACTATAATTATAGTAACAGTAACCGTTTTTAGGGTTCAGGTAAGTCAGTATCTTGGAGCTTCTCTTTAGCATTAGCACAACATTATAATTTAATAGTTGCAGTGTTGTTTCCATCAATAATTAACTTTTAACCTTTTACTTTTAAAGAGGCGGCCGAATTCCAAACTGTTGGAGCTAAATTAATAATGGTTGGAAAAATGTTAATGTCTAAAAAGTGTGTTTCCATCTGGATACCAGGGATATACCCACCGGAATCAGCACCCTCCATCTCCTCATCGTCGCTTAAGTCGGACAGATCTTCAACATCATCGTCATCGTCGCTGCCGGCTGATGCAGGAATGCTCTTCTTATCTATGGGGGGGAAGCGAAAAACATCACAGCACGCTGATTTTTGTCTAGAGTTACTTTCTTCAGATATGCCTAAGTTTGCGCCAGTGCTCCGCTGACGTCTGTGGACTTTGGAGACATGGATATGTGGGCCAGGTATCAGAAGCAGCTGGAAGTGTCTATTTCCTCCTGAGATGGAACTGAGAGTCGATTACAGGCGCCGCCGCTGCTGCTGCACAAACAACCATGACAGTTTACTACCGGCAATTTCAGACATCTTATGCTCACGGCCTAAATATAGAAAATGGAGATAGCAGGCAGGTTCCAGAGCTGCGATGATGATGGCAGAGCTGTGTGTGTGTGTGTGTGTGTGTGTGTGTGTGTGTGTG